>PVKS010002610.1:0-115565 GCA_004027875.1 Aplodontia rufa | reverse complement strand
AAATTAGGACCAACACTTCAGCATATGGGAGTAGGCAAAGACTTTCTCAACATGTCTCCAAAAGTGAAGGAAGTAAAGTAAAAAATCAGTGAATGGGATGCCATAAAGCTAAAAAGCTTTTGTACTGCCAAGGAAACAATCAAAAGAGTCAAGAGGTGTCCTACGGAAATGGAGAGAATCATGGGCTATGATTCCTCTGACAAGGGTCTCATATCCAGAATCTACAAAAGCCTCAAAAATCTCAACTACAAAAACACAAACAGCCCAATTGATAAATGGGCCAAAGAGCTAAACAGAAACTTCTCACCAGAGGACATTGATCAAGCCAATGAATACTTGAGAAAGTGCTCTAAATCACTAGAAATCAGAGAAATGCAAATGAAAACATTATCACCTTACGCCAGTCAGAATGGCAAAGATGAAGAAAATAAACAATAATAGATGCTGGAGGGGCTGTGGAGAGATAGGCACACTAACACACTGTTGGTAGAGCTGCAGGCTGGTACAGCCCCTCTGGAAAGCAGTGTGGAGAATTCTCAAGAAACTAGGGATGAGCCCACCATACGACCAACCAGATGTCCCTCACTGGATGAATGGATCCAAAAACTGTGGTACATTTATACCATGGAATTTTACACAGCAATTAGAAACGATGATATTACAGCCTTTGAAGGTAAATGGATGGCTATGGAAGAAATTATGCTGAGTAAAATCAGCTTAATCCAGAGAACTAATGGTCGATTGTCTCCACTCATCTGTGGAGGTTGGGACTAGACCCTGGCCAGTGAGAAAGTTGGTCTATTATCATGTGTTAAATCCTGATAAATGTAATGCTATACAACATAATTCTTTTTTAGAGATATTGTGGGAAGGGGAAGGGAGGGATAATGGTGGGTAATTGGGGGGGCACTCCTGGGGGTAATTGAAATATCCAAAATTTATATGCATTTTATATTATTTTGTTAAAAACTTGTATGGTTGTTCAAAAATAAAAAATTAAAAAAAAAATAAAAATCAGTTTAAAAAAAAAAATAGAAGCACTGCTTGAAAAGCAACGCAGGGCGAGCAAATAGGCTGCCCACTTGGGGCTCTCCCCACTCCCACAACTATGCTTTCTTCTTTATTTCACCTCATCCAGTCCAGATATACTTTCATCTCTTTGGTGAGTTATGATTTTACGCAAAATTTGTTAACAGGCTTCTAGTTACCTTAATTTTTTTTTAAATAACTCATTTCAAGGATAATCACATACGTTTAAGTAACTTACTCCATTGCAGAAAGATCCATGTCAACTTCTTCTCCATTCATCAATGGGATTTTTTTCTTCTTATTCCTGTATTTAAGGAAAAGTAAGTTTGAAAATTAGATTTCCAAGTCTAAATGGAGATAAAGAGCAGCTAGAGATCTAATAAAGAATTTCACAAAATACTGAAGACATACTAATGAAGAATGGATATCAAATTTAAAAACAACAAAATCCATTCACACACATTCCCAGGAACTGGCACATACAATTTTAAATAGGAGAAAGAATGAAAAAAATAACCAGGCCTGAAATAAGATGTAAATAATTTCAAATCAAATTACATGATTCACACATAAGGCTATGTCCTATATAAAATGAAGTAACTAAATATTAGAACAAAGAGTATTAATTAGTGTTATAGTCTGGATCTGGAAAGTCTCCCAAAGGCTTAGGTGTTGAAGGCTTGGTCCTCAACTGGCGACACTATTCGGAAGTGGTGAAAACTTTAGGGAAAAGGGCCTGGTTGGGGAAGTAGGTCAATGGAAGTATGACCCTGAAGGCCTCACCAATTCCTGGCCACCAAGAAGTAAGCAATTTTACTCTACCATGTGCTACCTACTACGATATTGTCTTACCACAGTTCTAGAATCAGTGGAGCAAAGTGATCATGGACTGAAATTTCTGAAACCGCAAGTCAAATGAATCTTTTCACAGGTACATCTATCACAGCAATAAAGAAGCTGACATAGGAAAATGGTACTGAGCACTGGGGTCCTTGCTGTGACTCTATCTAGCCATGTGGTTCAGAAATTTTTAGTACCAGTTTATAGAAGTTTGGAAAGATTTGGAGATGCAGGCTAGAGAAGCCCTAGAATTACTCTAAGCAGATGGCTCTGATAGGAGCACCAAACACCAGAACGCTGATGGGTCTGCATACTATGAAGAGTTATGTTCATGAGGCTTCACATGAGAATTAGGATTCTACCAGGAACTGGACTAGAGGTCACACTTGTTACATTCTGGCAAAGAACTTGTCTACATTTTGTCCATGCCCTGTGACTTTTTGTGAAACGGAGTTTAAAGAACATGGATAGGATTTTCTGTAGCACCTGATGAGGTGGCTGGCAAGGTGGGTACCTCCTGAAATGCTCCTGGCAATGCCACTTCAATGTGTTCTGCAGAAGAAAACACCTTGCTTGCAGGACATCAACGTAAACCTCAATAAAAAGTAAATTCTTCCTCCTATGCCATGGTATATCAGTCAGACAGAAATACCACTTTTAGAAACATTTTTCAGGAGGGCCTAAGTGACTTCATATAGTCTCAACAGATCACCCCCAACTTGCCCTTCAAATTCTACTTTAGTTTGATAGGGCCAAATAAATTCAGCATTGACCCAGAGCATCAGGATCAAGGTCAGTTTTGGAGGCCTCTAAATATGTACAGTTTGAGCAATACTGTTTGAACTTTTGTATTGAATGACATTGAATTCAGAGATGACAAAACTAATTAAAGTAGATAATGTAAAATTTGTAGCCTATGATGGCAAAAAATATTGGCTTTAATACCACAGAATGAATAGAAAAACTGGCATTTTTGGTCATCTTCTATTGTTATTCATCACTTTTTTGAAGAGAAGCAAAGAAGAAAAAATGATTCATTTTACCACTGCATGAATGACTACACCATGCTATACTATCAGAAAATTCCAGCAAAAAGAAGCTTATAGTTTTATATTCTCATACACTAGAGTATGAAGAAACAACTTTTTTAAAGGACAAATCAAAAATTGTTACCTTTTCATTTTAAAAAAAAAAAAAAAGATGAACTAATTAATCTGACAAGAGGAATTTTCAAGGCAGCACAGCATTTAGGTAGAGGCATCCGTACTGTGACAGCTTTTAATCAGATATAGTGTGAGAACAGCAAAGAACAAAGAAAGATTTGAAAAAACTTGCCGTTTGGCCAGAAAATAGGCACCTGTGAAGTCAGGGCCAAGGGAGACATGGCTGCTAAAGAGATTAGTACCATTAAAAAGAGGTCAAGTTCTATGCACTGGGACAACAGGAAAGTTAGATGCCCGAGAACATCTCAGGAATTGGCCTGATCCCACCCACTGCAGGTGCAAGGGTATGAAGTATAAACCTCTCATTTGAAAAGAAGAGTAAGGGGGTTCCAGCTTCCACAGGGAAGCCTAGGAAGTTGTGTCCCCAGGAATCATTTCACTGCATGCAGTCATCTAGGCACTCAGAGGCCTCTGTAGCCATGACCCAGCAGGCCTGGCTACTGCTCCTGCTGCTAGGAAAGTTTCCGGTCATCCGTGTGATGCTGCATGCCTGGGCTTGCAGGAATGCAGAATGCAAGAACTGTGGGGGTCACAGAGGTTTCCGACAGATTTCTAAGAGCTGTGAGGGCAGGCAGTAACCTGACAGGGTCAAAATCCCTGGGGGCAACCCCTGAGAAAACAATGTGAAAACTGGTGACAGTGAAGCAAAGTTGCAAAAGTGATTCCAAGTAGCCGGAGATTTCAGGAACCTGGAATGTGGCAGGCAACAAGCTGAGACAGCCCAAAAGAATGGGAATGCGGAATGCAGCCAGCAAAGCCATAGGGAAAGGGCTGCACAAGCCCTCTGGGCCCATAGATGCCAGACATGGAACTACAGGATTTAATGGTAGCCTCCTGGGTTTCAGTCTTGCTTTAGGCCAGTTCCTCCTTAGTATTCACCTAGTCCTACCTTTTGGAATGAAAATATTTACTCTATGCCTTTGTACATTAGAAGTATGTAACTTTCTTTTTGTTTCTGTAAGGGTTTGAAACTAAGAGTTCCTTGAGTTTCATAGGAAACTTTGAATTTTTGACTAATGCTGGAACTGTTAAGACCATTGGGACTCATGGAGATAAACTGAATGTATTTTGCTATGTAAGATGGGCATAAGCCTTTGGGGAGCTGGGGTGGAATTATATAATTTAGATCTGGAATATCAACCAAGCCTTAGCCCCCAAATGGTGGCACCATAAAGAATAAAATCCTGTCATCTTCAGGAAAATGGGCAAAACTGGAAGTCATCATGTCAAGTGAAAATAAACCAAACACAAAAAGCCAAGTATCACATGCTTTTTCACATCTGGGGAAACTTAATGAAACCTATTAATTTGTCCAATTAAAATGTGTACAATAATTTAAAAAATGAACTATATTATTTGCCTTGAGTTTTTTTTATTTGCTCCAAAGATGAAACTTCCAATCTCCCCTCTCACCTGCTCCCTCCCTACAAAAAAAGGACCTCAAACCTAAATTAAAATAACTAAAGCCACACTAATACAGTGGCACATCCCTAAAATCCCAGCTACTCAGAAGTCTGATGCAGGAGGATGGCAAATTCAAAACCAGGCTCAGCAACTTAGGGAGACCCTGCCTAAAAATATAAAATGGGCTGGGGAGATAGCTCAGTGGTAAAGAAACCTGGGTTTAATCTCCAGTACCCTGCCCCACATAAAATTAATTCTAAAAATAAAAATGTCATTAGGAACAGAACAAATGAAGAATATTTGGTAATGCTAACTGGTGGTAAAATAGAAAGATACTAGATAACATATCCTCTACTTAAAAAATTTGGTGTACAAGAGGATTTTTATTTTGGCATTTTTATTTCAGATTCCTAGTTTAAAGTTCAGTTTTTAGCTATGATTCAATGCCTACCTTCTGCTTTTGGAATGGCAGGGTATATCATGTTTAAGGCTGTTTTCTTCAATTTGCAATGTATGATTGAAAGATCCATCTAATTCCTGTACTGTCACTTTAAGTGGTCCCTTAAAAAAATACAAACATACTGGTCAAAGACTGTTAGAAAAACACCAATGTGTACACTTATATGTACAAACACATGTATCAAGATATAAAATAATACCATCTAAAATGTTTACACAAGCAGAAAAGCAGCTGATACCAAAGGAGGAGGAAACTGGGAAAATCTTAGTTCCCTGACACAACCTCTATAGACTTTCTTCCCTTCATTGATATGTGGTATTTTTTCAATTCATTCTCCTAACTAGTAACATTACCCCTAAACACTTCCTATACTAAGTCTGCAGAGAAGTACAAAAGATCCCTTGGGGGGGGACAACCCACTTACCACATACTTCTGAGTTCCAGGAGATGTATAATCTTGTTTTATTTCCAATTCTAAGACATTTCGTTTTCTATTAAATGCAAAACTTCCATAAAATTTCACCACTCCACTTTGGTCTCTGAAGAATTGTAAAGGAAATTTTACATATTGAAATGAATAAACCTAAAAAAAATAAGTAATGCACTAACTACTACACTAGTAACTTTCAAATGTATTACCATCAGTTCAAAGCTTGAAAGAATACTTGATTATAAACCAGGTGGCAAAGTATTCAAAGTCTTGTGAAAAATACTTCCCCAGATTTAAATAAAATTTCTGAAACACTGAGAAATTTGTTTTAAAAGAAACAAAACCACTGTACCAGATTATTAATATGTGTTCTTGAAACGAAAAATGCAAAAACTGCAAAATTCCAAGATACCATTCAAGTTGTGCCAACCTCTAACCACATCTAAAAGTCACTAGACCATTTCATCTTACAAACATGTTAAGTCTCGTCTGGTAGATTATTCACCTCACCCATTAGCAGACCTATTTCTTAACTCACATACTAGAAAGTACTTGAAAATATGACAAATTTTACAAAAATAATTTGGGTACACGTATGCATATCTCAATAATTAGCAGGAGTTTTAGAAGAAATGATTCAGTTATTTCCACTGTTTTTAGATACAGTACCAGTTCACACTCCCTCTAGCACCAATGCCCTTTCTTTCAAATTCCACTGACACACACCTTTCTCCCATCCCTGCTCTTTTGAAAAGGATACACCCACTGCTTTATTAAGGGCTGGATATCTTTGCCAGAGACATTTGAAATGGATTTCAAAAACCCAGATGTGGAAACCAACATCTGACTCCACATGTGTGACTGGAACTTTTGAGATGAAGCAGTACTAGCCAGGCTTAGCAATTTATTGAAAACCTTAAACAACAGAAAAAGCATCATTTAGTAAGTTTGTACAACACTGCTTTCAGTTGTGGACGGTTCCCACTTCTCATCGTAACTTCTTTATAGTTAACTGTAAGAGACAGTAATTTCACTTTTTACATTTATATATATTATTGTAGTTAAAGACTAAAAGCAACAGAAACATGCAAAGATTTAAACAGACAGAATAAAAAAGCATTCTAAATATAAATATTATTGAATGTTGATAACATAATGGACAAAGAATATTGTGTTTTTTAAGAATCAGAACAATATATAATGCCTACAATTTATTGTGCTGAGTTTTATAGAGAAACTAAAAATTAAGGACTTGAGAATACTCATTAGCAGCTTAATATTCTCAACTCTCAAGTAATGAGTCTTAAAATGTTCGGTGTTCTTTCTCCTATTTCAAAAAAGGGGGCCAGGAGTGTTGGCACACACCTGTAATCCCAGCAACTCTTTCCCTCTACAACTGCCTGAGCACCTGACCTTGAAATGCTCGTGCCTAGCGTGTATTTATGAGTAGGACAACAAAAGTTATTTCCCATCCACTAGTCATTCCCAAGAGAGCACTTTTGGACTATTTAAGTGTATTACCTAGCAAAATGAAGGGCATGTGCTCTATGATTTTCCATGCACTTGCTTAGTTATACTTGTCATAAGTATTGTAGCATGGTGTCTGAAATATGATCCACTCCACAAATATTTTTGAAGGAAACCCAGAATCAGTGTGTTAACACACCCATGTACATATGCTGAGACAGAAAAATTCTGAGTTCAAAGTCAGCCTCAACAACTTAACAAGGCCCTAACAACTTAGTGAGACTTGTCTCAAAAATAAAATATAAAATGGGCTGGGGATGTAGCTCAGTGGTTAAGTACCCCTGGTACCATAAATAAATAAACAAATAAATGGCAGGGGGGTTTTGGCTGGAATATTGCTTAGTGGTAGAATACCTGCCTAGCATGTGTAAGGCCCTGGGTTTGGTCTTCTCAATTACAAAAATTAAAAAGTAAATACGAATAGTCTTTAGGATTTATACTACTGTAAAAAACTGAATGGCTCTTTATGAACCATCTTCTCATTTAATGTTTCTTTTTTCCAATCTAAAAACAAAGGAAGGATAAAAGGATTAAACTTAACTTTAAAGCGAACTTAAAGCATTCTTCTACACTTTGTATTTTTTCAGTGCAGATTGAATCTAGAGCCTCACACCACCAATTTATATCCTTAGCCAAAATGCTTTCAAAAAGAGATTAAAAATGCCAGGCACAGTGGCACAGGCCTGTAATCCCATAGGCAGAAGGACTGCAAGTTCAAGTCCAGTCTCAGCAACTTAGCGAAGCCCTAAGAAATCCTGTCTCAAAATAGAAAATAAAAAGAGCTGAGGATGAGGCTCTGAGGTTAAGTGTCTCTGGGTTCAATCCCCAATACCAAAAAAAAAAAAAAAAAAAAAGATTAAATGGTGATTTTTTTTCCCACTTGCCTCTAAGAATGCTATCATTGGAAAAAGTAGCCTAATATTTATAATGAACCTACATGATCTCCACTCTCTCATTTACTATACTATTAACTACTTACATTCAAACTTGTTTAAAAGTATGGCAAAATTTAGCAACAACAAAAATAAACACCTGTTAAAGGGTTTGCTTCTCTCTACTGCAAATATTTTTAAAAGAATTTCAGCTTTAATCTTCTAATTATTGCAGAATACAAAATCATATGAATAAATATGCTTGACTTTCATCTTTATAATAATTATGTGCTAAGTGGGTAGGTACTGTTACCCATCCTACATCTAAATTCAAATTAAACTAACAAGTTAGTTAATGGCAAAAAAATAAATAAATCCAGACTCCTACAGAACAGTACTGATTATACACCCACACATTTTTCTTTACCATTGTTAAGTTCTTAACTTTAGTACTTACTTGTAGCATAAATTCCATGCTGATCCTATTTTCAATCAATCTCATCACAAGGTGTGCTTTACACTGAAACATGGTGTAGTATTCCCAGGAGAGTGTATGTGGATGCTTTATGGAAAAGTGTAGGTGAGATGCTGGACTGAAAGAGAAATAAAAGATTCACTTAATATAACAAATTTTACCATTAAATAAGGACTAAATTTCATGGCCACATCAAGATAATATGTCAGGTAGCCAATTTCCCTAGGACTAAGAAACATCTAAAAATCAACTAAAATGGAAAAAAATTATAAAGTTTTACTAAAGAACATAAAGGAAAACTTGAATGGAAACACATGCCAAACTCCTAGAAGGGAAGACACTCTACTGTATGCATAAATTCTCTACAAATCCATCAGTACAATCAAAGCAATTCCAATCAATATCCCAATGCTAAAGGTGTGTTATATAAACACAATTCTAAATCTACTTAAAAAAAAGGAAAAATTCTCTCCATAATCCTGAAGTGGGAAAAATTTCATAATGATAAATATAAAATCTGGAGGAAATGAAGACCAGAAAGTCTATGTAAAATTTAAAAAATTTGACAAGATAAAAAAGATCATCAAAAAGAAAAAGATAGTCTAGTATAAAATATTTATGATATGCATGAACATTTAAATTGTTCACAATTTTTCACTATTCCAAAAATCGCTACTGTGAATATCTTTCTATACATGTGCAAGTATGTTTGTATGACAAAAGCCTAGACATAGAATTTCTATATGATCATATACCTAAAAGCAGAACTCAGTAATCTGAAAATTACTCACATTTAAATTTGGTCTTCAAAGAGCATTATTCATGTGCTATCATGCACAATTTTTTTAAACTGAATATAAAACAAAAACCAAAAAAATAAGGACAACTAAGGTAAAAACCATTTCATTTAAATGTCTATGCTGAAGATACTATATATATATGTGTATGTGTATGTGTGTGTATGTATGTATGTATGTGTGTGTATGTATGTGTGTGTGTGTATATATATATATACATATATATACATATACATATATATAAATATATATGGCTTTACATAGTTTTAACCCAAGTAATCCCTCACAACCAAACTGCTTAAGATGGAACATTACTGACAATGTGTAAACACATTAAAATACACACATGCCATACACATAAAGGTATGTAATTTTCTTAGACTGCAAAAATTTACAATAAAAATCTAGTTTGCTTAACTAGATTTCTCTATGTCCACTGACTTAATCTTGTATCATTGACCATCTGCAACAAAGAAAACAGGAAAATTTCCTTCAGTTCAACCCATAGTCCTGTGGGGAATCTGTGAACCCTAGAATAGATGACAATCCCTGCCAGCACCATTTTGTTGTTGTAAGTGGCTATCTGAAGAATCAGTCTCTGGGACAGGAGTTCCCTGTGTTTCCCCTTTGCTAGCAAAGCAATGAACTTAACTCTCCCCCCCAAAAGTGGATATCTCCTTTATACTGACTTGCTAAAACAGGGTAAAGGAGAGAAAAGAAGAAAATAGGAGTAAGGGTAAATGAGTGTCTATTCAGGTGACTACTCAGATAAACAGGGGTAGGATGTTTTGATGCTGAAATTATCTACTCAGGGGCTAGAGTAGCGGCTTAGCGATTGGAGCCCTTGCCTACCATGTGCGAGGACCCAGGTTCAAACCCCAGCACCATGTATACAACTGGGTGTTGGAGAAACCAGAACCAGATAAAAAATAAATAAAAATTGATCTCTCTCTTTTTCTTACTTCTCCTTCTTCCTTAAAAAATTATCCACTCAAGACTTAAAAAAACTAGTGGTTTAAAAGCAAAATACTTATTTCCCCCCCCCCTTTTTTTTAAACAACTTTATTTAGTTTTTCACATGGCCTTCGTTGCTCCAACACTTAGTTGTGTATGTGGTGCTGGGGTTTGAACCCGGGTCCTTGTGCTTGCCAGGCAAGCCCGAAAACCGCTGAGCCACCGCTCCAGCCCCTGTTTCCATTATTTTTAAACTTTAATAAGAATTGTATGATAAAAGAGCATTAGGAGATGAACTTAGAAAACAGAAAGCCTTATTTTTTTATAAGTCTTGTTGTTAAGTTTAAATCTATCTCTAGCCATCTCCTAAGATAAAAACAGAGAACCAATGAAAGAATACTACCATTGTGGTATCAATAATTTTGCATACAATTATCACTTCTTCGGCCTTATATATATCTCAATAAACATACAAATGATACAAGAGTGTTCCCATAAAACAAGGCTCATATTATCTCTAAACAGTAAACTTACTTATCCTTCTCTTTTCCTCCACCAAATATGGGATGTAGTAAAACTCCCCCAGTTTTCAGTTCATATGCCACTATTTTATCTAGTTCCTAAAAATGATAAGAAAATAGGAATTGGTTAAAAACTTTCACACAACCAATTTTAGAAATAAACTGTAAATTCTTTCCTGGAACCAGAATGTAAATTCCATGAAATAAATGAAATGCATCTGCACAACAGTTTATGTTCACATAAATAAAGCAAACTATACAGCTGGCTGAATGCTAAGAGCCAAACAGAATTCCCTACTTTGTGACTCCAGCACTGGCCAAGAGCCTGGCAATTTTTCGTTATGGCAAGGGAATAAATTATGTTAGGAATTTTAAAACTTCTCTAGTCTTCTCTAATATGACATAAATTGCACTTATAGCTAACTTAAATAATATAGATGCAGCAGAGAAAAATGTTAACAGTACAGTGACATGGTTAAACACCAAGTCTAAATCCTGGCTCTACAGCTTATCAGCTGTGTATTTTGAACAAATAATTAACCTTTAGGGGCCTCAGTCTACTCATGTATAAAACAAGGACCATGGGTTATGAGAATTAAGATAGTTAATACAAAATGTTTATGACAATGACCAACACAAGTAGTATGATATGCTTTTCTTCTGAAATAAAGAATGGGCTCTAACAGCTTCTAAATGTATAAATCCTTTTTAACAGTTCTGGATGCTTGAAGTCTGTAACAATTTACATGTAGGCTTGGGTTTCTAAATGTATAAATCCTTTTTAAGAGTTCTGAATGCTTGAAGTCTGTAACAATTTACTTTTGGTCTTGGATTTATGCTGGACTAATAACAATACATAAAATAAGAAAAGGGGGAAGATGAAGGAATCTGTTTAAGAAGAATATTACAACTGGGCTTTTTTTTCCTAAGAAGGAAGAATCTAAGCATGACATGATTAAAATGTATATTATCAGAATGGAATACATAAAAGAGCTAACTTTTAATTTTTGGCCAAATCTTTAAGTAATAATAAAAAGATGAGACAATGAAAGATAACATATATGCATTAAAGGGTTAACTAGCATATAACAAGTACTTATCATGTGCAAAACACTACGCACAATATGATGTGTCTATGATGTGTCACAACCTCTGCCCATGGGGTAAACACTATTACACTCCTTACACAGATGAAGCTTGGAAAGAAACTAGCCACAAACCCAAACAAATTATGAAGCACAGGTACAAAAGACCACTGTGAGGAGCTGGGATACACCTAAAGACCAACTGGATGATTTCAGAGTTTAAATATTCTCTTAGTTAGAGAAAAGTCATTAAGCACCAGCACTGAAAACAGAAACTAGATAAAAATGATTAGACTTTCTCAGTGAATTGGTTCTCACTTTGCTAGAAGAAATTAGGGATTTTTCAAATGACACTTTAAAAGCATTTCACAATTCCTAAAAAAAAGCTCATGATGGGGTTGGGGTTGGCAGAGCTGTTGCCTAGCGTGTACAAATCTCTGGGTACAATCCCCAACACCAAAAACAAAAACAAAACAAGCACATGAAACCTGCAAAATACTAACAAATCTTACTGACTTATGAGTGTAAAAGGGATTTAGCTATTATTACCTCTTTAATCCAATGGTGGTACTCATTAACACCAAACGTTTTCTTCATCCAAAGTCCATAAATATAGCCTGAAATTCCCTTCAGCACCCATTCATCAGACCTAAGCAAAAAGTCCAAATATAAATTTCTTTTAAATCATAAAACTCTTCAGATGAGGTAAAAGAGGATAATGGAACAAATGTAGTGTATATCTCTCAGTCCACTTAGAACAAAAGTTGGGGTTGGAGCAGTGGCTCAGTGGTTACAGTGATTGCCTGGCATGTGTTGAGGACACAGGTTCAAACCCCAGTACTACATAAACAACTAAGTATCAGAGCAACAAAAGCCACATGAAAAGCTAAATAAAATTGATTCTCTCTTTCTCTCACTGTCCCTCTCTCTTAAAAAAAAAAAAAAAAGAAAACAAAAGCTATTAACAAATTATTAGGTTCCAATAACTTCCTCTGCCTGAACTGCCCCTTCATTATGCCTTCTTCATAACTGTATTGACCTTTAATTATAAGACTACTTTACAGGGGCTGGAATGGTGGCTCAGCGGTTACAGCACTTGCCTGGCAGGCACGCAGACCCAAGTTTGAACCCCAGCACCATGTACACAATAAAGTATATATGTGAAAAACTAAATAAAATTAATTCTTTTTTGCTCTCTCTATCCCTCTCTCTTTAAAAGAAAAAGACTACTTCATAATCTTACTTACCAATACACATGCTCAATTCTGGCAGTGTTGCTTCTCTTTTTATCAACTCTGTTCAGATTTCTGCCTCTATGTAAACACTTGCTTATAGCCAGGATTGCATTACTCAGTTCAACATTCCACATTCTACTACTGCCAATCCTATGCATACTTTTTTTTTTTGTACACAGTGCAGCTGGGGGTGGGGTAGGGGGTGATTGGGAACTGAACCCAGAGGCACTTTGACACAGAGCCACATCCCTAGCCCTTTTAATTTTTTTAATTTGGAAATAGGGTCTAAGTTGCTTAGGGTTTCACTAAATAGGTGAGGCTGGTCTTGAAGTTGCGATCCTCCTGCCTCAGTCTCCCACGTCTCTAGGATTACAGCCATGCGCCCTTACTAACTCTATGCATAATTTTCAATGGTATCCCAAAACCTGAAGCTAAATTATTAATCGGTTTCTCTTGAGAAAAGGCAAACTAGCACTATTAACCCATTTATCTACTCATAAACATATCCATCCCTCCAAATATTTTACCTACCATGTTCCAGGAATTATTCTTTAATGAAACTATGTAAAATTTTAGGAAAACTACAAATCAAGAGACTTTCCCCTTTCTCTTTTAGCAAAAAGGAAAATAGAAAAATATGGTCAATATTTATACACTACAGGGACTGAAGCAGTGGCACAGCAGTGGAGTGCTAGCACCACATATGCAACTAAGTGTCAGAGAAACAAAAACCAGATAAAAAATTAAAGAAAATTTATTCCTTTCTCTCTCTCTCTTTGATACAGAGTTTAACATATTCACGATTAGAAATTGTAATCTTCAGGGAATTTTATGTATTCCTTCAAACTCATTTCAAATTAAACAGAAAGAAAAGAAAAGAGTTATTTTCTTTGATTTTTATTTGCCAGTGCTGAGGATTAGACCAGGGCCTGGTACGTGCTAGGCAAGTTAAGTACTTTTACCACTGCGCTATATACCTCAATTTTAAAAAACAGTCTTATCTCTTTTCTTTCAAGCAAATTGGTACAAAGTAAAGTACTAGCAAAAAAAAAAAAAAAAAAAAAAAATTCCTACATAATTAATACTACTGTAGAGGAGAATTATTTGCTTTCAACTTTAACTTGAATATTTCCAACTGCTTTGAACACTAACATCAGAATTCTCACTATAGTTTTCTGCACATTCAAGTTCATATATCTATAATATACAACCAGTTCTTTTAAGAAATTGTTTTAGGGGCTAGAGCAGTGGCTCAGCAGTTATGGCACTTGCCCAGCATGTGCGAGTACGCGAGTTCAAACCCCAGCACCACGTACACAGTGAAGTCTCGGAGCAATGAAAGCCACATGAAAAACTAAATAAAAATTGTTTCTTTCTTTCTTTCTCTCTCTCTCTCGTTCACTGTCCCTCTCTCTTAAAAAAAAAAAAAGAAAAAAGAAAATGTTTTAGTAAAATTATTTTTATGATAAATTGTAACAAAAGCAATTACACTAATTTTTATAGCGAAAAAGTTTAGATGAAATTTAAATTCATTATTTTTCTTTAGATATATAGAGAGAATAGTATCTTTTAAATTACATAGGTAATACAATTAGAGCTAAGGTCAGGTTACATTGCAATGAAAGAAAAATAAACCTTCCTGATTCGTATCTTAGTAGATATAAACATAAAATTACTCACCAAGACATTCTGGATATGAAACATCCAAAAAACTGCTGGGCTAAGGACTGGGCTAAACACCTTCTAGTCAAAGGTGTCTCATCTATAATCATGGCACTGTGTAAAAGATTTGTGCTGCAATTTAAAAGAGAAAACTAATTATAATCAAGAAATAATCAATTTTTATCTCAAAATAAAACAATCACACTTTTAAAATAATGGAATTTAAGTTAAATACAAAAGATAAAAACCAGAATAGTTTCCCAAAGAGCTTTCCAATCTTTTCAGAACTTAACTGACGTTTATTATCTTAGTATCTTCTGCTTAACACTAGGAATAATGCTGGACGTGGTGGCGCATCCTTCTAATCCAACAACTTGGGAGGTTGAGGCAGGAGGATCCCAAATTCAAGGCCAGCAAATCAGTGAAATTACGTCTCAAAATAAAAAGTAACCTTGGCAACTTAGTGAGACCCTATCTAAAAAGAAAAAAGAAAAAGGGCTGGATATGTAACTCTGTGTTAAAAGGTGTCTGTGTTCAATCTTTAGTACCACAAAAAAATAAAAATAATAAAAACGGCTGGGAGTGTAGCTCAGTGGTAAAGCACCCAAGTTCAATTCCTAGTACCAAACAACAACAAAAACAAAATCAAACCTTCTCCTAATAATTACGAACTTTTTTGTTCCACTATTTACTTTTAAATACAGCATCCCATTGGACTTTTCTAACACATTCTGAGGAAAATTCATTTTAATGCAAAAATTTAGAAACAGGAAGGTTAAAATAACTGACTTTGAAACACAAAACTTATAAATGTGAAACTTTCCAAAGAAGGAATGAAAGAAGGAAGGCAGTTAAGGAGGGTTAGGAAAAAGAAAGACAGCATCTATATTTTTTTCACAAATTCCTGATGATACGAGTATATCTTTAAATTATCAGTGGAAAGAAACCATAATAGTTATCCATGTATGAATGTGTACAATTTAAAAAAATTTATTGAACAGAAAAAAAAACTAAAGCAAATATGGAAAATATTAATATTCATTAACTCTAGATGAATATAATGTCTTAAGTTACATAAAAGTTTTCTTCCTCATATTTTTCTACAGTTTTACATTTTAAAAACAAGATTCTCTACAAATTCAACCATATTTAAATTAAAAAGTTCAAAACTCATCTTAAAACTGATCATAAAATCACTAATTTTTCCTCATATAATTATCCTAATTTAGGCATTTCAAAAGTAAAGAGATACCAACCTAAAAATGCTCATGGAAGCATAAGCAGCCACTTCAACATAAGCCTCATCAATGAATACAGTCTTAAAACAGGAGTACGGATATCGACACGTAAGAATTTCTTCATAAAATTCAAAGACTTCATGAAGGTATGATGTGGTATGTTTAAGCAATGGAAGAAGTTGGGGTAAACAAAAATGAGTAACCTAAATACAAAAAGCAGGGAAAATCATCTAAATGAAAGGAAAGCTTTACCTTTTAAATCTTCTCTATTTCTAGATTCTACATATTTATACAGATCGATTTCTTTTACAAATTTCATAATCCTGAAAAAAATACTATTATAAAATTGGTGATCACTTTTTAAATCACATTTACAAAATATTCATTGTTCTGAAAGACTAAATTCTTGATGGATAAGTCTGTGAAATGCATTGACCCATTAAAATAAAACTTCGGTTCCAAACTAAACTAAATTTTCTTCTGATATGAATACACAAAAAGAATTAAATTTCAAAATCTATCTTATTCATAATCATCTAAGCTAGTGAATATTACATATTTTGACAGCAATTTCTTTTTCTTTTTTTTTTTTTGCAGATGCTGGGGATTGAACCTGTGGCCTTGCACATGCTAGTCAAGTGCTCTATTACTGTACTACATCCTCAGTCCCCCATCTTAGCATTTTAGTTTTCTGCTAACCACACAATCTACATATACAGAACATTTACTATATTGGCCTCTAATATCTCAACTACATACTGAAAGCTGCAGGAAGCTTACTGGTAGTCAGGAGATAAGAAATGCTCACAATATTAATAGTAATTTTGGTTTTCTTATTAGGCTGTATCTCACCTTGATCATATAAATATCACATACAGTCTCATATGACAATTCTATGCCAAATGAACGACTTCAAAAATGCCACAGATGAGAATGAATACCCAAGATTTCATGTCAAAGAAAGAATCTTCAGGTAATCATTTTAAGTTGGATAAAAGTTCTGTAGGTCAAGATACGAAAAATGAATATTCCAAATGAATGAAGAGCTATGCTATGATAAGTAGATCTTTTCATATATATTAAAATTTCAGGGTTTTTCCAACACGGAGTTTAGTACTCCAAAAGAGATTCAAGTATACCCTGATTATAGAGTATAGGCTGATGTCTACTACTAATTTTGTTCATTACTAACTAATGTCATCTTCTTAACATGTGTTTATGAGTGCCTTAGTCCCATCTTTGGAATCTGAAAAATCACACATTCAAAATTAAAGATCAAGACTTCTTCTCACTTCAACATATTGAGAGGAAAAGAGAAAAGACTGAGGCAGGACTTGAATTCTGGTCAGCAAACACATGAAAACTTCTTTCCTTTTGAGAGGCATTTATTCAAGAATTCACATCATTAAAATATGATTAAAATATATTTTCTAAAAAGTATAAAAATATATATTTTCTATTAGTGATATTACTGATAATTGAATGAGTTAAGAAAGATATTATTTCATTAATACACATCATTTTATGAGAAATGAAAGGGCCAAAGAGAGTAAGTAAGAGGAGAGAAGCTATGACTCACCTCATGCATATACGGATCTACTAGTATTTCAAAAGGTCCAATGGCCAAGGAGATGTTTGATGCTGCTGTAGGAATGGTAAGCATGTAATGGAAGGTCTTCTTCCTCATATCATGGGTATACACTGTCTCTACCAAATCTCCATTGGACACAGCCACCATAGCAGCATCCACTGTAAATTCTAATTTCCATGTACACAATTCAGAGTATGAATCAACACAGGGGAACCAAAATCTACAACAAAAATTGACAGTATAGAAAACACGTTAAAAGTATATCCTACATTATTTCCCCCACATCTGTTATTTTATCATTTCTAAAAATGTATAAAAAGAAACTATTTGACTAATGAAGCTTATACTCTGGTGTTTTGAAAGAATCTGACTTTTAAAAAAATCTTCCAAATATTATTTGCCTATATAAAAAAAGTATCATGATGTAACTCCAGATCAAATGACAAAAAAGTTAAGCAACTCCTAGCTTCCAATCTTTAAGTTAAAAATAATTTTAGTTTGTATATTCACATTAGTCATTTTTTAAGTAGCATTCATTTACAGAAATTAAAATGTTTATAATTAAGTTTTACAAAACATAAGTTAATATTCAGAATCTAGTCCCTATGTTGGAAGCTGCTTTATGGAGCTATGTGATAACACTGTTTAATTTCAAACTGAGTACTAACAAAACCAGATATATATTTTTGACTAAGTTCAGGTCAGGCTCACTATATTGTCAGTATTGGAATTTGGTAATAAAACATAACAGGGCTTAAAGATGTTAATAATCTAAGCTAGTACAGATACTATAAAACATATTAGTAACAAGCAGTAAAATATAGAGCTCTACGAATGAATAAGCTACTATTATACAAAAAAATGTAGGTAAATCTAACAATTTTGAACAAAAACAGCCATACATGAAGAGCACAATACATATGATTCCATTTATATAAAGTTCAAAAGCAACAACAAAACTGTGGTATTTTAGAAAACAGGACAGTTGGAAAGAGAATGCTCTGTGGAAACAGTGAATCTAGGCAAGCATGAAAGGGTCTTAATGTCTTAATCTGAGGTGTGGATTAAATGGGTTTGTTGATTTGTGAAAATTTATTGACCTTTACACCTAAAATTTGTGCAATGTTTTACTTCCATATAAAGTTAAAGAATCAAGTAAAAGGATTATTTTAGAACACTAGACTTGCAAAGGAAAGGAAGAGGAAAGACACAAGTCTGAAGAGGAAAGACTAGTAGATCATGATAAGGAAGAGGTGTAAGTTTGGGGTCAAACTCATACTTCTCATTTTATACTAATAAATATATTACATGCACATACATGAAAAAATAAATTGAAAAATCCAATTAATTGAAATATATAAGAATTTATAATTTACCTTGTGGAATTCTGATACCCACAAGAGAAGACATGAGCACCTCTCTCTGCCATACTCCCCTCTACACTGGGTACCACAAAATGAAGACCTCCTTTTGGTTGATCCAAAGAAAAATTAATGTGTATCTTCAGAACCTTTAACTCTGCAACAAATAAATATATACATCCATTGATACATAAATAAATAATAGTGATCTATATAAAGAGTTACACTGGGGGCTGGAGCAGTGGCTCAGCAGTTACAGCAGTTGGCCAGGCATGCCAGAAGATGTGGGTTCAAACCCCAGCACCACATACACTATGAAGTGTCAAAGCAACGAAAGTCACACGAAAAACTAAATAAAACTGATTCTTTCTCTCACTGTCCCTCTCGCTTTATTAAAACACACACACACACACACACACACACACACACAAAATTACACAGTATGTAAAATGGGAACCCAAGCCTAAATTTTGTTTTAAAAACTATTATTATATACCTTACTTTAGGCTTTTATTATAATCTGTCCACCTATATTAACCCAAGAGCCTGCCTCCACTGGTTTTCCTACACCAATCAGTCTGATGCTTACTCTTTTTCACAAAATATAGCTGACTATATCATATCCTTCTTGCAAAATTTCTGACAATGTATAATGCCCAAATAAATAAGTTCCAAATTCTCACAATGAACACTTCAGGCCATCCCAATCCAATCCCAAACTTTCCTTTCAGGCTTCTATACCTTTTACATTTTTAAAAAATTATTAACTGTAGTTGACTTTGGAAATTAGAAGGAAGGGGAATGGGATGGAGAAGACTACCCAAGAATTTGCATTTTCTTTTTGGTTTTTTGTTATGTTTGATTTCTATGATAAACATGTTGCTCTCATTAAGATTTTTTTAAAATTGTTTCTTTGAATTTATTTCTAAATATTAAAATCATATGAAGAGACAATGATAAACATTTATGCCTGGTCCCTAAATGTGATAACTTCTTCCTTAAATCCTCTCTACCCACTCATACAGAAAGCAAAAACAAAACAAATTTTTTTTTTAACTTTCTTATCTTGGCTAATTTTTTTATAAGGCTAAATGAAGGCAACCAAAAAACTTTCATATAATAATTACACTGGGAGAAACCTTATGCAAGATTTAGAAAGGATATGCTCAAGAATATAAAAAGTACCAGGAATCCTATGTTCTAGATTTGAATTTACCAATAATTAACTAAATGAACTTCAATAGGTCAATTACTCTTATTAGACTTCAGATTATTATTCTATAAAATGTAGAAATTCAACAAGATTATTTCTCAGGATCTATCCTGCTATCAAGTGCTATAATTCTAAACTAACTTGATAGGGCATAGACTCTCAGATCTTGACAAACTGTCCTAGCCATCATTTTTAAAAGTATCTTTCAATATAAAGAACAACAGTGAGGGTGGCATCCCTATAATGCCAGATACTGGGGTGACAGGAATATCACAAAGTTCAAGGTCAGCCTGGTCAACTGAGTAAGAATCTGTCTCAAAATAAAAAATTTTATAAAAGGAGCTCAGTGGGATGGAGTGTCCCTGGGTTTAATCCCCAGTACACCCAAAAGAAAAAAAAAAAAAAGAGAGACAGAGAGAGAGTGCTTCCAACTCCTTGTTCTTCTGTATGTTTCAACTGCTTAATTTACAATTCACTCATAATTTATTTTCAAGAACTTTCTAATCTCTGAATTTAATGATTTTTAACATAGAAAATACGTTCCTGGTGCTTTACCATCAACGTGTTTCCAGAGCTCTGATGGAACCTTAATACAAAGTTCTCCATTTCCTGCATCAGGATCCACAGCACTAACTGCAGCTGCATAAGCATTGGAAAAATAATTGAGATTTCTCCTGGAGGAAGGGGTGAGAAAAAGATGATTTTTAATAACAATAAGTCATATACTTCATCAAGAATTTACTTAAATATCGTTTGACACTACTTATTTGTAATCATAAGAATTAAGAAATATAATTCCAACATAATTCATAAGAATACTTTTTAGCCAAGTAACTATAGCCCTACTCAGCATGTAAGAAACTATTTAAACTATAAGTATAATGACATATATACATATATATATTTTATTTCACTCACTAATGTTATGACTATCATGATCATATTCTTCATTAATTTTGTAATGGCAAAGTCACTATACATTTCTGTTTCGGAAGTAAACAGATTACTCAATATATTAAAATTTTTCTTTTTTTTGTTAGACAAGTATGTAAAATAAAGGGTGTAGAACTTTAGGAAAAAACTCTAAAAACAGTAAATGCTGATTTTTACATTTGTTTTTTCTGGTGCTAGGGATTGAACCAAGGGCCTTGCACACAATAAGCACACATTCTACCATGGAATTACATTCCTAGTCAGTAAGCATGCTTTGACGTATTAGTTATTTTTTTTATTATAATCACACAGTAAAAGTAACCTTTTTATTTCCTTTTAGTATACAATTCTACAGACTTTAACCCATGCAGATTCAAGTAGTCACTGCCACAGTCAAGATAAAAAAACACTGCCATCACTGTAAAAGAGTCCTTTGTATTACACCCTGCGTCAAATAAACGGAATCACACAGAATGCAACCCTTTGAAACTGGCTTGTCCCACTCAGTATGTCTTTAAAACTGAGCCAAGATGTTAGATGTATCAGTAATGTGTTCCTTTTCACCAATGAATAGCATTGCATTGCCTTGGTTGCACCACAGTATCTCTCACCAGCTGAAGTACACATAGGCAGTTTTCAGCCTTTGGCTATCACAAATATAGCTGCCATGAACATCTGTGTACAGGGTTTTATATGAATACAAATTTCATTTCCATTGTATATAATCTTCAAGAGTGATTCTGCTGAGTCATATGGTAAACATATGTAAAGCTTTCTAAGAATCTGCCAAACTCATTCCAGAACACCTGTACTATTCGGCATTCTCACCAGCAATATATGAAAGTAAAGTGGTTTCAAATCCTCACCAGAATTTAACATATTCCATCTAATTTTTAAAACATTTTTAATCAACATATTACAATGTCTTTTCACTATTTTTTTTAAAAGACAGAATCAATTTTATTTATATTTTTATCTGTTTTTGTTTCTCTTACACTGAGTTGTATATGTTGTGCTGGTTCAAACCTAGTTCCTCATGCATGCCAGGCAAGCACTCTACTACTGAATCACTGCTCCAGCCTTCAGTATAATTTAAAAAACATGAAATCTGAGAAATGGTTGCAGAACTTTTATCCCATTCTCCCCATTCATCTGTGAAATTCAAAAATAAAAAAGATCCCATCAATGTGTACAACTACCATGCACCAATAAAAAAAGGTGAAAATTTTTTTTAAAAGTTAAAAAGAAAAAAATGAAGAGCCCAAGGCTGTCGCTTAGTGGTAGAATGAGCTCAGCATGCATTAAATTCTGGGCTCAAAATAATAAAATAACTGTCACACAAAAAGTAGACCGGATTTAAACATTACATACTAAACTGTTTAGTTTTTCTTTTTAAATGGGAAATTATTTTTACCTAATCACCTCACTCCCTGAGGATATATAAAGTGGTCCAAATAAAATGGGTGATTATTCACTAATGAAATCTATTGTGAAGTCAGTTATGAGGAACAATCTTCTGATAGTTTGAATTTCAGTATAAAAATTAAATATGTCTCCTTTCATAATAACTTCATAAAGTCAGAAATTACAGGGCAAGATTATGGTTATTTCAATTTTCAGAAAAATAATGACTGCAAAATATTAATGAGGTGACTCTGCCTTATGATCACCCACATCTCCCACAACTAACCCTCTTCATGAAAACAGCTAAAAAAGGAGTAATGCTAGAACACTGAAAAACTAGTATATTAAAGGAACTGAAAGAATTTCTCTAAGAACCTATCAGGTTGAACATTCCTAATACAAAAATCTGAGATCCAAAATACTTCAGAATCTGAAACTTTTTGAGCAATCCGAAATCTGTCAAGGATGCTCAACCAGTAAAGTCTATGCAAATATTTCCAAATATGAATACTCCAAAATCTGAAACATTTCTGGTCGTAAGTATTTCAGATAAGGGATAATCAACCTATATATACACCATATTAAATTAAAATAACCTGATAATCCTTTGTCAATTAAAGAACATTCATTTTTTTTAAACTATAGGTGCTGGACCAAGAATGGTGGCTCAGCAGTTGGAGGGCTTGCCTAGGATGTACAAGGACTCAAGTCTGAACCCCAGCACCACATACACAACTAAGTGTGGGAGAAACAAAAACCAAACGAATAAATGAAGCTGATTTTCTCTCTCTCCAAGAAAAAAAAAAACTACGGGTGCTAATTTTTACAACAGTTGGCTACCTAGCCACAGAAACAGCTTCCCTGGCAAAATCTACGTTTATTTTACAACTATAAAAAGAGATGTATCACAAAGCAACACACACACACACACATAAACACACACCCTGCCCAAAGGAGCCACAGTTCCTATCTATTTTATAACACATAATAGTTAAATAAAAATTGTACTTGGAAGAACTTCAAGTGCTAAAATTATTTTACTGGGGAAAAATAAACAAAAAAAAAAACAGGAAAGGAGAGATGTTATATAATCAATATGGTTCTAATTCTTAGAGGTAATTTAACAAGTCAGCTAATGTTTAGTTGGATAAAACAAAGCTATCCTCTCATCTCTTATCTAAAAGGTTTCCTTCCCTACAACCTCCTACAGTTCAAATATAGTTACATTCTACCACAGGAGGGCCTAGTGCCTCAACTTTAAAACAGGTAAGAAAAAAATGTGATAAAGTAGTACATTACTTCTTTGAGTGTGAAGACATTTGATTGAAGTAAGAACAAATTTTGCCATTGAATATGAAGTTTTATTTTTAATTTCAAAACCACTACAAGCTTATTTTCATTTTAGTTTACTGGATACTTTATAGGTGCATTAAGTAAAAGTTATTTTAGAAACAAGAAAGATTACAGTAGTATCTGAGTTCCCTTTAAAAATACTTATGTCTACCATATTATTACTTTATATGCATATATGATTGTACAATGACTTATCTCCTTAATTAAAAGAAACCCCAAATATACTAATATCCTCAGTAGATATTTTTCACATTTGACTGCCAAGGAAAGTATTATTTCTCCTGAAAAATTGGTGCTTCTGTATTATGTCTTCTGAGTCTTATAAAAAACATATTTCCCTCTTTATTGTGGCAACCAGAAATAAGAACCAAACCTGCAGTTTTCTTCTAAGAATTGTACAGTAACTTAACAATGTGTATCCACCAACATACATCTGCTTACCCTTTATACTAATTTAGTTATCTTTTAAAACAATTGTTTAATAAAACTCTAAAACTAATTCCAAATCCTTAAACATATCAAATAATAAAAAAACAGCAAAAAAAAAAGGTAACACCTCTCTAAAACAGCAGCAAAGATTCAGTAATTAGGCAGAAATGGAGGCACTGCTAGTCAAGCATTTATCATGGTCATCAAAAAACTCTGCTTCTAGCTGGAAGGAAAATTTAATATATCTTTCCCAATTTCCTAACTTATTCCTTTATTTTCTCTAATATTAAAAGTGATAAGGCACCCAGTATAGTGGCGCACACCTGTAATCCTAGCACCTTGGGAGGCTGAGGCAAGAGAATCTCAAGTTCAACGCCAGCCTCAGCAACTTAGCGAGATCCTGTCTCAAAATAAAAAATGAAAAGGACTGGATGTATCTCAGGCTTCAATGCCTAGTACCAAAAAAAAAAAAAAAAAAAAAAAAAAAAAAAAAAAAAAAACAAAGTGATAAGGTATCATGAATATCACTGGAAAAAAATTTTATGAGATATCAAAATTAAGTAGCAAAGTGAAACTTGCTTCCTTAATGTAACAGTATGTCCTCCATTCCTGTCATTGCACTATATAACATTATTTGCTTTGAGAATTGAGTAGCAGCAACAAATTACCAGTAAAGTAGGTGTGTAAATACTGTGTTATACGACTGGCTTCCTACCCTATCATCAAATGTGTCCTAGGCTGAACAGGATAGGTATTTTTTCCTTTAGGCAAACAACAGGTGCCCTATCTGCTCATTGAACAGATGTGCTTTCTGTTCATTAGTTCTATACACTTACCAAAGACTGATGTTTTTCCTCCTGAGGGAAAGGGGACACAGATCTTGTAATGAGTCTTTTTATGCCAATTCTATAAGTATGGCTGTAAAAGCAATATAATCTCAAGAACTCACCTAGTGAGATGGGAAGTTACAGGAATAATTCAGAGAGTCCCTGAGCATTCTCAATACCATTTCCTATCTCTTCTCTGCATTTGAAAGAGTCTAAACCAATGATCAGTGGAATAATAAATGTTTATGACAGGTATGTATGGTGTATGCCTACAATCCCAGTGACTTGAGAGGTTGAAGCTGTTCAAAGCCAGCTTCAACAATTTAGCAAGGCTCTAAGCAACTTAACAAGACCCTGTCTCAACATAAAAAGTAAAAAAAGGAGCTGGAGATGTGGCTCAGTGGTTAAGTACCACTGTGTTCAATCCCTGCAAAACCTTTCCCCTAAAAAAATGTCTAAAGTTAAGCCTCCTTTCTCAATAGTCCCCAAGTCCTTATGGCAGCAGTTATCAAGCTACAACTCATATCACAATCACCTAGAAGGCCTTTTAGAACACACATTATAGGACCGTGCTCCCAGTTACTAATAGGTCTGTGTTAATTCTCGGGAATTTACAGTTCTAACAACAATCCAAGATGATGCTGATGTTGCTTGATTGGAAACACGATATAAGAATTGTTGCTTAATGGCAAGTTTATACATCTGAGTAGGATATGGCAGAGCATGCCGGTAATCAGATTCATATATATGGGTTTTTTTTTTCCACCAGGGATTGAACCCAGGGGAGATTAACCACTAAGCAACATTCCCAGTCCTTTCTACATTTTATTTTGAGACAGTGTCTCACTAAGTTGCTTATGGCCTCAACTTCCAATCCTCCTGCTTCAGCCTTCCAAGCATTGGAATTACAGGCATGCACCACCATGCACAGCAGGTCTTTATATTTTGTATCCTGAGATACGGTCTTGCTAAGTTACCATGGCTGGCACTGATCTTGAAATCTTCTTGCCTCAGGCTCCAGAGTAGCTAGAATTATAGGTATGCACCACTGTGTCCAGTCTTGACACTATGTTAAAAATAGTCAAAATATTTTATGGAATATTAAGTTAGTCTCTGTCCTAAGGATCATGATAACCATCCAACACATTGAAAATTACTTTTAATTTTTAAATGGTTCATAAAATTTACTTAAAAATTCTTTAAAACTAGCAATTAGAAAGAAAACTTGGCACCTTAATATACTGTACAGAAATAGCAAAATCACTTGAAACAAATGTACAAAGTGGTAAAAGCAAAGTTATTTTAAAAATGGGGATTCAGAATCTAATAATCTGAAAAAATTTGTCAAATTAGTCCAATCAATAAAAATAACAAAAAAATTGACTGTTAGAAATGTTAACTTTTAAAGTGTATAACTTACTGTTTTGATTCATTGTGACAAACTTCTAAGGTTGGATCATTATAAATAAAAGCAGCCTCTAAATCATTGATCCTTACGCGGTATATTCTACACTGTTTGCTGTTCAACTTGATTCTATTCAAGTTTGCAACTGTAGGAAATATAGTCAGTTCCACAAATCCCTAAAAGATAAAGAATAACAGCTTTATTATAAAGATTGATATGTCTCAGAATATATTCCTTTGACTTTTACTACTTACACACATAATACACTCCAGAAATAAAATCCTAAATGGCTACATACACACAAATTCTCCAAGTATTTCAATTTTAAACACGAATGTCCTAGTGAATGAATGGGTCTGAGTGAGCTATACCCTACCATCTTGGTGATTCATATGAACTATCAGTAAAAATTAAGTCATCTGTTAATGCAAATATTAACTACACTCAAATACAAGAATTTCTAGACAGACTGCAACCAAAACAGGGAATAGGAAAAAGAAAATACAAGAGCAGAAAGAACAAAAGAGGTTGGAAAGTGAAAGAACATGGAAAAAAAGAAAAGAAAAATAAAAAAATGGGGTTAAAAACCTGCCCTACTGAAGCTAACAAGTATGAGTCCCCACTTACAGGAAGTAAATATGGACATGTGAAACAGCAAATGCTAAAAGAAATACTCAGGCAAATAGTAGCATTAAAACTTTAAAATGCTGAACAGGCCAGGTTTGGTGGTAAACAGCTGTAATCCCAGCAGTTCCCAAGGCTGACACTAGAGGATCCCAAGTTCCAAGCCAGCCTCAGCAACTTAGCAAGGCCCTAAGCAACCAAGTTAAGATTCTGCATCAAAATAAAAAATAAAAAGGGCTAGAAATATGGCTCGGTGGTTAAGTGCTCGTAGTTTCAATCCCCTGCACCAAAAATAAATAATAAAATGGGCTAGGGATGTAGTTCAGTGGTTAAACATACCTGGATTCAATCCCTGATATCAAAAAAAAAAAAGAAAAAAGAAAAAATTGCTGAACAGTTTCCTGCCAAGTAGTCCAGCGACCATACACCATACATAGCTCTACCATGTTAGCTCTGTGGTGTGCAAACTATCTGAAGCATATACCTAAGAAATGCCAGGCAGCTAAATACACTGACTTTCCACTACCCATTTATTGAATCAAACGTGAAAGACAGATGAAACACGGAGTACAAGTCTAGTGATTTTAATATCCTTGGTTGCAAACTGATATACTGAAACATGAAATATGAGAGCATAAAACAGTAACATTTCACAGGATGCAAAGTAAGCAGGGAAACTTCAGAGGCTCCAAAAGGAATATCGACAATGAAACTCGAGCAGTCACCACAGAGAACTAAATTATAATGGCTACTACTCTATGACAAACATTACACTGTACACTTTTATTTTGTGCTCTCTATTCCTACTACCAACTCTGAGAGATAAGTCCTATCAGAAAGTGCAAAAAACATTTAACTTTTCACAAATAAATTATGAAAATTCTATCCAGTGGAGAATTGAGACCATATTTAGATGATCCCAATATATTTCCATTATTCCATCTGGTACAGAGGTTTTAAATATGTTTTAGAACAACCTTCAGCCCAGCTGCTCAAGAGCCTCTGCCCCCAATTCCCAAAGAGAATCACACATCCTTAAATCAGGCCATCTATACAGATCCATGTGGCAGCAACAGAGAACAGAACAAAGGCCAAAATACTGTTAATGAAGGGTTTATGTTTAAAAGTGTAAACCATTAGCAATTACAACAGAAAGAGCAAAATTTTCTTTCCTTTTCTTTTTTTTTAAGAGAGAAGGACAGTGAGAGAGAGCGAGCGAGAGGGAGAATAAATTTTTATTGAGTTTTTCACATGGCTTAAGTTGCTTTGACACTTAGTTGCATACGTGGGTTGCTGGGGTTTGAACTTGCGTATGCCGGGCAAGCACCGTAACCACCGATCCACCGCGCCAGCCCCCCACAATTTTCTTAAATTAGAAATTCAATCATCCAATGACCACTCCAAATAAATGAGCCTGAATCATTTGAAAGGCAGCAAACAGTAGTACCAACACAACAATTTCAAAAGGGAATCAAAAGTGTCATCAACAGTCAGTTACTTGGGGGAGGGTGGGTAACAGAACTTGTATTTTTAAAGTAAGGGAGGTAATAACAAAACAGTGAAGAGTGCATTTCAGGAAGACAGGGAAAGCCCAGTCCCCTGACACCACTTAACCTCTACAGGCCTCCTGTCATCCTGGCTACTGGTGTAACTGCAAGTACCCCAGGTATTCTAACCTCACACTCTTATTTCCTTCTTGCTGTTTGATCTCTTCCGATATTTCACAGCTAATGATATTGGGTTTTTCAACATTTTCAAAAATCTCCTCTTCACTTTCTATCCTTACATGTCTCCTGAATCCCCTTGGACAATAAGCTACTTATTCTCTCACTCACTGTAAATTACAGGAATTCTGTTACTTCAAGATCATTTATAGAATTTTATATAGTACACACTACAAGAGCCAGGACAGTAGAGCCATGGTTAACTGAATGAGTTGTGGAGGTAGATTCCCTGTATCCAAGTCCCAGCTCTAACCTTTAGGAATTGTATGCCCCTGGGCTAGTTACTCTAGCTTTCTGGACTTTGGTTTTCTCATCTATGAAACAAAAATAATGAGATTACCTACTAAAAATGACATTGTAACAACTGAACAATTTACTGCACAGAAACATTTAAAGCTGCTGGCCAGCAACTCCAGAGGTTGAGGCTTAGAACTTTGTGAAGTTCTAAGCAACTGAGTGAGATCTTGATGTGGCTGAGTCATATAAGTGCATCTGAGTTCAATCCCCAGTACCCAAAAAGAAAAACTAAATAAATAAAAATAAAGCAGCTGGGGGACTGGGAGTGTGGTTCATAGACACAGTTCTTGCCTAGCGTGTGTGACGCCCTGTGTGTAGTTGGCATTTAGTATCTAACACCTAAATGTTTATATTCTTCTTTTTCTACTTGTTTTTTTAAGTTTATTTTTTAATTACTTTTTTTTTTTTAAGAGAGAGGACAGTGAGAAAGAGAAAAAAGAGAGAATCAATTTTACTTAGCTTTTCATGTGGCTTTCGTTGCTCTGACACTTCATGGTGTATGTGGTGCTGGGGTTCAAACCCGCGTCCTCGTGCATGGAAGGTAAACGCTGTAACTGCTGACCCACTGCTCCAGCCCTCCTTTTCTACTTCTTGTCCTTTGTGTTCATACTTATACAGGCATACCACCTTCCATGCTTCTTCATTAATTCCCCTACATTCACTAAACATTCCTTTCTAACACATCTTTGCTATCATTCTAAATGACTTCAACATAGGTTTATCCAATCCTTCCAATACACTGCCTCAAAGTTCCTTAACCCTGATTCCTAAAATTTTCATTTCTATTCCTAGATGAAAATCAAAATTACAATCTGAAAGATACTTCACCATTGCTCTGATCCTAATATTACATTCTTGAATGTCTAGAACACATATCCTGATGAAAACTTCTCTTCCCAATCCTCCTGTTCAGTCATGCAGAATCCTCTCCAGTTTCTCAGCCCAATCCATCCTGGCACTTCTGGAGTTTTCGTCACTGCTCCTCCTGAGTTCTTATCTCAACCACTTTCCTATCAACTACCAATTCTCCTGCTCTGCTGCTATATATTCCTCTTCTTTTTCTCCCTAAAATGATCTTTCCACTGGTCCTCTGAAGGTCATCTCCATACTATTAACTGAAATCTTGCTCTATTTATAATCTTTGCCCCTAATTACAATCTTTCATCTCTTTAGAAATTCTCCCTGTGCCCAGAAACATTTTCAAAACTCACAAATAAAACCAGGCATAATAATAATGTATGCCTGCAATCCCAGCAACTCACAAGGCCAAGGCAGGAGGATCTCAAGTTCAAGGCCAGCCTCAGCACCTTAGTGAGGCCCTGAACAACTTATTGAGACCCTGTCTCAAAATAAAAAATAAAAGGGGCTGGGGCTGAGTGGTAAAGCACCTCTGGATTCAACCCCCAGTTATCAAAAACCAAACCAAACCAAACAAAACTTCACATATAAGTAGGTCACAATTACCCAATTACCAAAATATACCATAGAAACAGACTAGTAAGCATAATGGAGGCTTTTTTTGTTAAGTTTTGTTTGGCTTTTTTTTTTTTTTTTTTTTTGAGATGGAGTCTCACTATGTTGCCCAGGCTGCTGGTCTCAACCTCCCAAGTTCAAGTGATCCTCCCACCTCAGTCAGGTTCAGTACTGGGATCATAGGTGTATGCCACTGTGGCCAGCTTAAACATAGTGTTTTGATCCATAAAAGATCTAAGACCACTGATTACTGGGTTCAGAAGAATGAAAAATAAAGGCCACTTATGATGGTTCTCAATAAATATAAATTTAAAAAGTATAGCTCTAATAGGCAAAAACTTGACTCAAGGAACAATAGTGGGGATTCATGACCTCTTATCCAGTTCCTGACCTCAGGCAGTTCACAGTCTCAGAACAGAGGTCCTTGAGTAACTTTGATGCCAGGGCACTCAGCCTCTAGAGTTTTATCTTCTGAGACTACCCCAGAGTGACCTGCAGCCAATTTGCCAGGTACCCATTCATTCTGAAGAAAATATCCCTACTCTCCTGGAGTTATTATCTCTGGGTTCTGAACAGACATAATACTTAAGTACCAAAGCATTACCACAGTCCACTAGTCAGACTATAAGTCTTCAGAGATTAAAAACTAAGTGTTATCATATACCAAGTTAATCACAGAAGAAGACTAAACTTACTTCCCCAGTCCTATAACATATAGTACATACTTTAGTAACTGGGAAACACCCATGTTGGGTACATGTCAAATGGAGTTAAAGGATATTATGGAAAGGATAAGTGGATAACACTGGACGGATTATTTCTTTACTACAAAATAGTAAACCAACACAACTAGACATCCCTGGGGGGTTGCAGAGATTAGTACCACAAAGATTTGAAAAATGCTGATCCCAAAAGTACCTCTCTGCCAGGCTGCAGGTAGGCAGGAGCTACACTCTTGTATGAATACTTTATTCTTATACTTCCCCTTACGCAAGTTACTTCACCTCTATTCTTTTAGCCACCTCACTTATAGTTCAGATTAAAATACTATCTACCTCATAAGGTTATTGTGAAGATTCAATTACTTAACATGCATACAATTTAGAAAAGTGTCTAGCATACATGCTCACTAGAATTCAATCAATCATGTGAACTCCTTCGATTCCACTTTCATTAAAGCTACCATCATTGCAGGCTTCACCAATATCCCCCTAAATTCCTGCAGTAACCTTTTACACTAACTTTATTTAATTTTTTCACAGGAGAGATCTCACTATGGGCTTATTCTTGTTTCATGCAAAAATTTTAAAAAGCTTAGCTATACAGGTTTTCATATGCCACAACAAATTTAAAGAAATAAAATTTTAATCAGGAAAAAGAAGAAAAGGGGAGGAGAGAGACTGCGGAATCAACATGTACAGCAGAAAGACCACAGGGTCAATCTGATCTGAATTCCAAAGACCATACAGTGTCCAAACACTGTGAAAGGTACACCTGTCACTTTTTTTTTTTTTTTAAAGAAAGAAGGACAGTGAGAGAGACAGAGAAAGAAAGAAACAACTTTATTTAGTTTTTCACATGGCCTTAGTTGCTCCAACACTTAGTTGTGTATGTGGTGCTGGGGTTTGAACTCAGGTCCTCGAGCTTGCCAGGCAAGCACCGAAACCAGTGAGCCACTGCTCCAGCCCCACTTGTTACTCTTTTTAATTTTTTAGAATAAACTCACCACAACAGACTTCCTCTGGAAATTTATGTTGTTGATGCAGACGACCTGATGGGTTGTATATTAAAAAAAATAAAAATACTTGCTATTATTAAATGAAAGCACAACCTCTAGCCAAATATAAATTTATGTTCCAAGCAATTTAAAAAAATCACACGTTATTTTTTCATTTTAAAACCCTAAAAACTGGGATAACTTATTTCAAATCTAGCAACAACCATAAACAGATATCTCTTGACAGACATAATTTAGTAATTTTTTAAAAAGGTTCATTAACCTGCAAGGAGAACTGAATCTGCTAAATAACACTGCCATTCATAACTTTCACCCTACAAACACCAGTTGTATCAGTGAGTGGATTCTTTTTTTCCAGTTTCCCAGGCCCATCAACTCAATTTCAAAGAATCGCAAACTATAATAAACGGGAAAAAAGAAGAAAAATGGAAAAATACTTATAATTTATACGGCCGAGGGCTTTCAAAGCCCTTGTCTCCTTTCTTCCTGTTCATTCTGAAGGGCTCCGCACCGGTCGACGGCATGAAGCGACGCGCGGAGCTGGGCTTCCCGGCTTCCCCGGGTGATGCAGGACATTACCCGGCTCGGGCGCCTCGCTCTCCACGCACCCGCACGGTTCCCACAGTCACGCCCCGCGTCCGGGGAGCCCTGAGCACCCAGAGCCGCACCCGCCGGATCCTTGCGGAGCTTTTCGGCTCTTTTCAGCCGCCTTCGCCCAGCTCGTCTGTCACACTACGGTTCCTCTCTGCAACCGCTCAAAAGAAACACAGGCCGACATCTTCCCAGCCACCTCTGACCTCTGGCGTCGGCGGAAGTGGGGCGGCGTCGGGGGGCAGAACCCGGAAGTTTTCCTGTGTGGGCGGAGCTCGCGCAGTGACGCTGGAATTTTCGCCTTTGCCTTACTTTGTGATTGTTGAAATTTAGGAAAGCGGAGAAAATGATGGGTGAGGCGAGAAGGGCCGGGAGGGAGGGAGGAGACATTAAAGCTGCTGAAGCGTAAAGGCGTACGGCATGCGTGCCGGGAGGGCCAAGGTTTGCCAGGAGCCTTGCGTACGTGCAGCTTAGAGGCCTGTGGTGGGCGCGCCTCCCAGCACCGGGAGGGCTGTGCCTCCGGCTTGCTGCGTGGACCCCGCAAACCCACTCGCTCGTACCCAGTGGTTTAAACTGCAGCACTTGTGAAAACATCACAGGTGTCTGCCACACCCGCCTTGCAGGGCTCTGCTGACTGTACGTGGGCGCTGCGTGTGTGTGGAAATCACATGATCCACGTAAATGCACAAAATTATCGAAAACGTTTTCCTTGTGTTTTATGAATTATAGTTGTACAAAATGGTGCTATTTGTAACACATTCTTACGTCCACACTGTAAGTTGCCCAGTATCGTTCCCGGGTATTTCCCCTCCCGCTTCCCTTGATCCCTTTGCCTTCGATTTTCCTAAGCTCTCCCCCGCCTTTCTTTTCCTCTTTCCTCTCTAGCTTCCACACGAGTTTGGCCTATTTCCCTTAACATAACGGTCTCTATTCCATCCATTTTCCTGCAAATGCCATCATTCCATTTTTCTTTTTTTCTGAATAAAACTCCATTGTGTATAAATACCACATGTTACCCACATCCACAGTTTGGTTAGTGTGAATTGTGCTGCTGTAAACATGGATATACATATATTGCTATAGTGTGAAGACTTTTTTAATTCTTTAGGATAAATACCAAGGAGTGATAGGTGTAATTGGGTCATATGGTGGTTACAGAAGTCTTTTGAGGAACCTCCATACTGATTTCCAGTGTGGTTGCACTCATTTACAATCCCACCGACAGTGTAAAAGTGTTCCTTTTTCTCCACATACTTTCCAGTTTGCATTCTTGATGGCTGCCAGTCTGGCTGATGTGAGATGAAATCTCAGTGTGATTTTGATTTTCATTTCCCTAATTGCTAAGGTTTTGGGCATTTATATTTCTTTTGAGAAGTATCTGTTTAATATATTTGCCCATTTACTAATTGGGTTGTTTGATTTCTTTTTTTTTTTGATGTAGTTTTTTGAGTTCTTCATATATTCTATATGTTAATCCTGATAGAAGAGTAGATTTTTCTCCATTCTTTTTAATTTGATGCCATCCCATTTTTAAATGTTGGCATTATTTCCTTAAGTTTGAGAAAGTTGTTCAGAAAGTTGTTGCCTCCACCTATTTGATGAAGTGTTGACCCTATATTTTACTGTAGGAGATTCACAGTTTCTGGTCTAATTTCTGGGTCTTTGATCCATTTTGAGTTGATTTTTGTGCATGGTAAGAGATAAGGGTCTAGGTCTCATTCTTCCACATGTTTTCCTAGTACCGTTTGTGGCTGCCTTTTCTCCAAAGTATGTTTCTGGCATCTTTATCAAGGATTGTACACTGAATCGGTGTGGATTTGTCTCTGTGTCTTCTATTCTGTATCATTTGTCTATGCATGTGTTTTTATGCCAGCACCATGCAGTTTGTTACTATAGCTCTGTAATATACTTTGAAAACAGGTATGATGATGCCTCCAGCATTGCTTTTCTTCCTTAGAATTGCTATGGCTATTCTGAGTCTTTTATTCTTCCAAATTAATTTTAAGTAGGCTTTTTCTAGTTCTTTAAAGAATGTCATTGTATTTTGATGGGGATTGCATTGAATCTGCATATTCTTTTGGTAGTGTGGCCATTTCAACAATATTAATTCTACCTATCCATGAACATCAGAGGTCTTTCCGTCTTCTTGTGAAAAAAGACGAATATTTTTGAAGCCATTAGCTTGAATTTCGTATGCATGAGAGAAAACTGGCAAACTTCGATAGCAGTTAAATCTTGTTTAACTACAGAGTATTCCTTAACATATACTAACCTTGGACTAGATTTAACTTGGAGTATTCTTTCCCACTGTCCTACTGACAAAGCTTACTAAAATTAAAATTTGATCTAAATGAAAATAAATTAAGAAAATAAACCTATACAAGGACTTTATCAAGCATTCCAACACCAACTAGAAATTACCAGTGGTTTTATAGTGAGTTTTATTTGTGCCAAGATTATAAACTGATCTATTATTATTCTTCACATACAATGGAGGATCAAACTCATTTTGTTCAAAGTGCATGTATATATCAACTAAGTGAACAGGGAGTGATTATCAAGCCAATTTCATAAATGTTAACAATTTTTTTTAAAGAGAGAAGGATAGTTAGAGAAAGAATCAACTTTTACTTAGTTTTTCATGTAGCTTTCATTGTTCTGAGACTTTGTTGTGTACGTGGTACTGGAGTTTGAATTTGCGTACTCGCACATGCCAGGCAAGCACTGTAACCACTGAGCCACCACACCAGCCCAGATGTTAACAGTTAATATAAATACCTAATAGCACCTGGTGACTTCCTGTATTGGTGAAAAGTTGGAAGTAGAGAACTCACTTAATTGAGAAATGGCACGTAAGTGACTAAATCTCTTCTATGAAACTATTATTTTCTTCTCTAGAAAACTTTTAAATATTAATGACTAAGACATCAAATGCTAACTAAAGGTATGAAATTTTATTTACAAAAAGCAATATCCTTTCTATAAATAGAACCATATGGACCTCAGATACAAACTAAATATGGGAAATAATACTTTCTGGTGCCCTTATTTACAGTGAGTACATAATACAAATATAATTTGAAGGATATTGAAATATCCTATTACATTTAAAAAATAAGAGTAGTAGTTTCAAAATGCTTAAGATGAGAACAAAAATAATTTCAAGGAGTAGGTTTTTTAAAGCCAGGAATAAAAATACATAAAAGAATCTTTTTCTTGTACCTAGCAACTTCATGAAGTGATGGTCCCAAAAGAAAGACTTGTTCTTTTAAGAAATGGGTCTTCTCGAATTATAAACTTTCACACCATTTTGCATCGAAGAACGTGAGTATTTAGTGAGTAATGCACCGATGGTTTGTTTCTCTCCACACAAATCTCTGTGGGAATGAAAAAAATGAATAGTGTGAATAATATGATACAGTGTTGGTTATTTTATCTTTCTCACCCTAAATCTGTTTTTCAAATAGCCATAAGGGTGTGTGTTTGTGGGAGAAACAGAGTGGGGATTGGTTCTAAGTCTTAACTGAATGGGATACATTCATCACATGCATTATCTCATTTAACCTTCACAATAAAGTAGGAGTGATAAAATATTTAGGCCTAAATTGGATATAAGGAGGCTCACACAGATAATAAATGATAGTTAAATTTTGCCACCAGGCTTTTATGACTTCAAAGTCCATGTTGTTCAAGCAATGTGATACCCTTGGGTCTGGAACGAGAGAACCTGAATACTAGGCTACCTGTGTGAGCTTGCCTAGGTTACCTACCCTTTGTGAACTTAAACTTCATTTTCTTTACCTCAAAGAAGAAGAGACTACGACCAGAACATAACGAGGGGAAAGTAGGGAGGGAGGACTTGAAGAAGGGAAGAAGGGATAGATCATGAAGGGCCATGAAGGATATGGAAGGGAACTGTGATTTAATTCTAAATATCATTAGAAGCCCCTGGGAGAGTTTTAAATAATAGAAAAAAGCATATGTGATCTAAGTTTTAAATAAGAGAGGCAATGAGCCAATGCCCAAGGGGGTGGGGGGCAGTACTTGGAGGGCTCATACTGTCACTTATGAATGTCTGAAAATTTCCGAAATTGCCCAGCACAGTGGCCTACAATTCCAGTGGTTCAGAATGGAGGCTGAGGCAGGAGGATTGCAAGTTCAAAGCCAGCCTTAGCAACTTAGCGAGACCCTGTTTCAAAATAAAAAAAATAAAAAGGGCTAAGGGGTGGTGCTCCGTTGTTAAGCACCTCTGGGTTCAATCTCTGGTACAAAAAAAAAAAAATCCAAAATAAATAGTATAAAGAGGTGAGAAGGAAAGTGAGCAAAAGTGGAAGTAGAAAGACCAGTTAAGAGACAGGTGCCAGATGACCCATCAGGATTTGTTCATAGTTTGCACCAGAGGGTGAGGGAAGGAGGAAAGGACAAAGATGGTTCCTAGACTTTTTGCGTGAGTAAGTAGAGTGGAAGTGCTGCTCACTGAGATGAAGAAGATGAAGAGTAGGGAAAGGGGGAAATCAGTAGTTCTGTTGTGAAATTCCTGTGAGATACCCAAATGGACATGTTAAGTAGGCAAACAAATATAACAATCTGTAGCTGACAGAAAAGGTCAAGTATGAAGATAAAATTAGGAAGTCACTAAATTTAAATCCAGGTCTGGATGAGGGCAGCAAGGGAAAAGTATGCACAGAAAAGAAATAAGACAGTAGAGTCCTGGAGCACTCCAAAATTTAATGACTGGGAAGAAAGGAAGAAATCAGCAAAAGACCCAAAAAGAGCTACCCTGTGAAGAGAGGAGAAAACCCAAGATGTTTCAAGTAGGAGAAAGTAGTCTACTATGTCAAACAGTGTGAACAGGTCAAGGAAACAAGGACAATTGGCTACTACATGTAGAAAGACACAAGTCATTGGAATCAGATGTCAGTGGGTAAAGAAAAAATGGGAGGTGAAGAAAGAGTGAGTACATGCTATTTTTAAAAGGTATTTAAAGGAGAGCAGAGACCATGGGGTCCAGTAGGTTGCTAGTGTTTTCTTTCCATATGAATATATTGTAGGTCTTGTGCTAATGGGGATGATCCGTCCAATCCCAATGATAGGAAGTCACTGACATGTGTGTGAGAAAAGGGGAAAATATGAGGAACCAAGTTTTGAAGACAGGAAATGAATCTGCTGCACAGGAAAGACTACCCTTAAAAGCAGGGACAGTTCTTGGACTGTACAGGAGGACTGGAGACATGAGGAGGTTGGCAGATTTCTACCTGGGAAGGGGTTGGGGATTTAGCTCAGTGGCACAGCGCTTGCCTAGCATGCGCAAGGCCCCGAGTTCGGTCCTCAGCCCTGAAAAAAAAAGAAAAAAAAAAGATTTCTTCTTGGGAGAAAGGTGGTTCTTGCCTAATTGTTTTGATGTTCTCAAGAAACAAGGTCATAAGCTAGGCACAATGGTGCTGTAGTTCCAACAACTTGAGAAGCTGAGATAGGAGAATCACAAATTTGAGACCAGCCTGGGCAGAAACCCTGTCTCAAAAAAACAAAAAGGGGTTGAGGATGTAGCTCAGTGGAATAGCACCACTAGATTCCATCCCCAGTACCATAAAACAATAAATAAATTTAAAAAAGAAGGTCCTAATCTGAGGGCAAAGAGGAAACAGGAGGTACTGCTGGTGTGTAAAGATAGAAAAAGATGCAACAGCAGTACAGCTTCATGAGGAAATGGTGCCTAGTCAGAGGCTGTGCTAAGTTCCACTTACTTGTTTTTCGGGGGTGTATACCAGGGACTGAACCCAGGAGTGCTTAACCACTGAACCACATCCCCAACCCTTTTGTTTTTTATTTTGAGATAGGATCTTGCTAAGTTACTAAGGGCCTCACTAAGTTGCTGAGGCTGGCTTTGAACTGGCGATCCTCCTGCCTCAGCCTCCCAAATTGCTGGGATTACAGGTGTGCCTGTGCCACCACAGGCTTCACTAGGAATTAAACCAACTATCTTGCAACTGATAGAAGACAAATTAGGTCTAATACTTCAGCATTTGGTAATAGGCAAAGACTTTCTCAACATGTCTCCTAAAGTGAAGTAAGTAAAGTAAAAAATCAGTGATTGGGATGTCATAAAGCCAAAAAACTTTTGCATTGCCAAGGAAATAATCAAATTAGTCAAGAGGTTTCCTACAGAATTGGAGAGAATCATGGGCTGTGAGTCTTCCGACTGGGGTCTCCTATCCAGAATCTACAAAATCCTCAAAAATATCAACTTCAAAAACAACCCAATCAATAAATGGGCCAAAGAGCTTAATAGAAACTTCTCAACAGAGGACATTGATCAAGCCAATGAATACATGAGAAAGTGCTCTAAATCACTAGTAATCAGAGAAATGCAAATAAAAACTACTTTAAGACTTCACCTCATGCCAGTCAGATTGGGAAAAATGAAGAAAATAAACAATAGTAGATGCTGGAGGGGCTGTGGAGAGATAGGCACACTAACACACTGTTGGTAGAACTCCAGACTGGTACAGCCCCTATAGAAAGTAGTGTGGAGAATCCTCAAAAAACTAGGGATGAACCCACCATATGATCCTGCTATTCCTCTCCTGGGTATTTTTCCAGGGAAGGTAGAATCAGCACATTACAGTGACACAGCAAAATCGATGTTCATAGCAGCTCAATTTACAGTAGCTACATTATGGAAACAACCCAGATGTCCCTCAGTGGATCCAAAAGCTGTGGTACATATATACCATGGAGTTCTACTCAGCAATTAGAAACAATGATATTGCAGCCTTTGAAGGTAAATGGATGGCTATGGAAGAAATCATGCTGAGTGAAGTCAGCATAACCCAGAGAACCAAGTTTCAAATATCTTCACTCATCTATGGAGGCTGGAGCTAAACCCTGACCATTGTGAAAGGTGATCAACTCTCACGTATTAAACTTTGAAAAGGTGTAGTGACACACAACCTAAGGCATTTATAGAGATGTACTGGGAAGGAGGGGGGTCAGGGGGAGGGATAAGGGTGGGTAATTAGGGGGGCTCTAGGGAGTAAATCTAATTTTCAGAATATAAATATATTGTTTCATTGGAAGCATGTTTGATTGTTCAACAAATAAATTTCTTAATTAAAAAAAAAGAGGGACTGTGGGACAGAGAGAAAGCTAGAAGCAATTTTATTTAGTTCTTCACGTGGCCCTTGTTGCTCCAAGACTTTGCTATGTACACAAGATGTGGTGCTGGCGTTTGAACTCGGGCTCTCGCGCATGCAAGGCATATGCCGTAACCGCTAAGCCACCGCTCCAGCCCCATCCAGCCCCTTCCAGCCCCTTCCATTCTTAAGCAACACTGGTGACCACATTGTAGTGTTCTCTCTAGAAAATTTTGGCTGCCCCAGTTATAGGCACACAATAAGCAAAAAGTCATATTTAATCTTTGTAGTTTTTTTAAAATGTAAATTCTAGTCATAACATTTTTTTCTTTTTTTTTTTAGAGGGAGGGAGGGAGAGAGGGAGAGAGGGACGGGGGAGAGAGGGGGAGGGAGAGAATCTAATTTATTTTTTCATATTTTTTTTGTTGCTCCAACACTTAGTTGTGTATGTGGTGCTGGAGTTTGAACCCAGGTCCTCATGCATGCCAGGCAAGTGCTCCAACCGCTGAGTCACTGCTCCAGCCCCATCTTTGTACACCGGAGAGATATGAGAAAGAGAGGGCCCAGTCAGAAAGTATGGACAACAGGAGTTAAGAGACACTGGCCACAGAACCTGAGCTGAGTAAACAGAAAAGAGATGACCTGTGAGGTGTGACACACAGGGATGGAGCCATAGTGTTAGCAGATTGAAGGTTGGTGGACCTGAAATCATGTAAACAGTGACCTCAGGGCTAACTCAGTCTTCTGCAGTTTGGCTTCTACCACAATGTTAAAAAGTAAGGCAAAAAATAGGCAGCAATCAGAAAGTGGTGTTTACCTTGGAGTTTTAGTGGCATATATACTCTGTCACCTCAAAAAAGTGTCATTTTGTAGGAAGGAGAGCAGAGAGATGTTGTAGGAGTCATAAGGAACAAAGATAATGCTCATGCCACCTTCAGAGTCAGTAATCATGGAGAACAGAGAAGACTACCTGAGAAAACGCAGAGGGAAGCAATGTTCCAGGGAATAAGCAAAATAACCGTCCTGATAATACATCTAAAGCCCTGTGCCACCCTTTGTAAAAAGAGCAGTGTTCAAAATCTACTCTGAATAAATACTTACTGGATATATGGAGCAATATCTTCTTCTGTCCATTTCTCCCTTAGAGAAAATAGACTATTAAAACGTTCCTGATTCCCCTCAGGTAAATCATCTACCTTCAGCAAAAATATGATTTCTGGTCTTGAGTGTCTATCCACCAGTGCTAAACCCTAGAAGAAATGAGAAGAAAAAAGGCAGTTAAAGTAATGCTCGAATATTCAAACATGACTCATTCTTTTACCATTAGATTTGTCTTAACCTAAGGTATTTAAAATGTCACAACACAAAACTTACACGAACTGTCCAGGTATTTATAATAGCCTTTTTCATGAAAAAAGTTCCCTTAAGTACTTACCTCTTTTCCCTGTAATTTGGCTTTTGACTGCCAGTGTGTTAAGACAGCTTTAGTTATTTTCTTTTCTCTTTTCTACAGTGTTGGGGTCAAACCCAGGGCCTCACTCATGTTAGCCAAGCACTCTACCACTGAGCTACATCCCCAGCCCAAGACAGCTTTAGTTATTAAGGTCACCAGTGACCCGTCATTGCCAAATCCAGTGGGCTCTTTTCTTGAATTCATTTTACTAGCCCTCTCCTTCCTGATAATGTTGATGATTCCTTTATACACATCTCTCTTCATCTGACATCACTCTCTTTCTTTGTGCACCGCTTGGCGTTGTAGCTCCATAGGCCTCTATCCTGACCCCATTACCTATTTCACTGTCACTCTTCTGGGTAACCTCATATTAACCTGCCATCTGGCATTCATCTGCTAATGACTCATATATCTTCCACTCAGATGTCTCTTTTGAGCCCTAGACGTCTATATCCAAATTTATAGATGAGTTCATGGTGTTCATCCCCCAATCCTGCTATGCTAGGAAAGCAGGAAACCTAGGTATCATCCTAGATTCTACTGTGTAAACCCCATACCTAAGTGGTCATTAAGTCCTATACACTAACAGCCTCAAGATTTTCCCATTTCTCGTTGCCTGTTTCTTTGGCCAATACCCATTAAACAGGAGTATTTAAGTGTAAAAAGCCTGGAACACTCATCTTCATAATCTAGCCAAACTTCCATCCATCTAACTTCTATAGTTAGTATAGTATAGGTGGAGCATCCCTAATCAAGAACACTCCAAAATTAAAAACTTTTTGAGCATTTCAGATCTGGGAGTATTTTGGATTTTAGACAAGGGATGCTCAATCTGAAAAGTTTATGCAAATATTGTAAAATCTTGAAAACTATGAAATCTGAAACAGTCCTGGTCCCAAGCATTTCAGGTGAGGATATTAAACTTGCATTCTTTCCAAAAGGCAAATCTGATCAGCATTTGATGAGGCAGCTCTTCTAACTGATGTCAATGAAATTGCTCCAGAGCTTTTAGAATTGAGATTCTTTTGCACAAATCAGTGTCCCTAAATAATACACTAGCACTCATTCAGTTTCCCAACTTTTAAACCACACTTTTGAAAATGTTCTCCTGGATACTTATCTCTCCCCTTCCCACCTAGAAAGCAAAAGTTCATTCTTCCACACTTGGCAGCTAAAAATCTGTTCCTTTTGAAAATTATCTCTGATTGAGCAGTCTGATGGATAAACTCCTTTTCCTTGTACTTAATAACATTCTGCCCAGGCCTTTTTCATGGCAAAGATCACTCTGCACTGTAAGAACAGGGTTATTCAAGATATGTACACCCCACCATTGCCAACTCCCAGTCTAGTTCTCAGCACCTGGATGGTGTCAGCACCTAGTTTGGTACCTAGACATAAAAAGAACTTTATAAATATTGAGTAAATCCATTAATCTATGTAACAAATATTTATTAAGTGTACTACATCCAAGGTAGAATGCTACACATTGGCAAGCAATATTGAACAAAATGCTATCAAAGCAGACAGTGAGAAACTATATAATTAAACATTTTTCCAAAGCTAAGTGGTAAGTGCCAAGAAAGAAAAACTATAGGATACTATAGAAGAAGAAAAAAGGGGCCTTTTCTTAGGAGAAAATAAGAGGCAGCCAGGTAGAATTAGGATGAATATCATTCTAGAATAAAAAGTCTTGTATGGGGGCTGAAACGGTTGCTCAGCAGTTAACAGCACTTGTCTGGCATGCCTGAGTATTGCGTTCAAACCCCAACACCATGTACACAACTAAGTGTCAGATGAGAAACTAAATAAAACTGATTCTCCCTCTCTCTCTCTTATTGTCCTTCTTTCTTTAAACCTTGTTTGAAGGTCCTAAGGTAGAAGAGAGCTTGATGATCTTTTTATTTATTTTTTTTTAATATTCTCTCTCTTTTTTTTTTTTTAAGAGAAAACAGAGAGACAGAGAGAATCAATTTTTTATTGAGTTTTTCACATGGCTTTCATTGCTCTGACACTTAGTTGTGTACATGGGTTGCTGGGGTTTGAACCTGTGTACTTGCGCATGCAGGGTAAGTGCCATAACCACTGAGCCACTGCTCCAGCCCCAAACTTGATGACCTTAAAGCTTCAAGAAGGCTGATATGCAGTGAGCCAGAGAGAAAGCAGCCAGAGATGAAGTTATGGGGCTGTTCACAAAGGGTTTTACAGGCCAGGATACAAAGTCTGAATTTTGTATCTTAAGTGCAATGGACAACCATTAATGTGATTTAAGCAGGACGATCATCTAATCTGACTGGATTTCATTTTATTTTATTTATTTTTTGGTACAGGGATTGAACCAAGAGGGCTTAAACACTGTGCCACATCCCCAGCCCTTTTTATTTTTTCTTTTGAGATAGGGTCTCACTAAGTTGCTTAGAGCCTCATAAAGTTGATGAGGCTGGCTTTGAATTTGTGATGCTCCTGTCTCAGCCTCCCTAGCTACTGTGATTATAGGCACACAGCACCACACCCAGATCTGACCAGCATTTTAAAAAAATCATTCTTGTAGAGAATGGATGGAAAGTGCAAAATGAGAAGTGCAGAAGCCTGCTGAGGGATGCTATTGCTACAGAGGCCAGAGGACAGGTAATTTGGACTAGGACAGGGGTGGTGGAAACAGAGAGAAATGGAATGAAATGAGACACACTGTTTGGGAATGGGAATTAACTGTAAATGGGCCCAAGGGATATTAATTAGGTAATAGAGGTGTTTTAATACTTGATTCTAGTGATGGCTGTATAACTTAGTAAAGCCACTAAAATTCACTTTAACTGATTAACTGATTTTTGGGTGGGGATCAAACCTAAGGCTTAATGCATGCTAAACACACACTCTCTCACTGAACTAGCTCCCCAACCCTAAAAATAATTTTAAAATGTGAATTTTATAATATACAATTATGCCTCCATAAAGTATTAGGGGTTCTGAAAGGACTCTGTGATGAATTCAATGTGCACTATGCTCCCGTTGGGGTCTAGGAAAATAGATCGGCTCCAAATTCATATCTGAAACAAACATCATCTCACCTAGGATTTAATGACCTGTTGAATCAGGTAGCATCCTCCACTGATATTACCTTGAGCTGATCAAGCCTGGTTATCATTCCTTCAGGAACACTCTGTTGCCACACTTCTTGAAACTCAGCGAGATTGAATTTCACCGCATTCTGAAGTAGCATTTGTGCTGTTGCCCTGCATATTTTATCAGTGCTCAATTCAAAATAAACTTCACCTAAGGAAAAGGGAGTTTCAGAGCGTTTCATACCATCCTCTTACAAATAAATGTAGCATTGTTTCCTTTTCCTCCATGCTAATTTTTGGAGAAAACTGTACACCTCCACTCACCTCCCACAGTACTACAGTTCTTATTTTTAACACCAACAGGGTTTAGAAAGGTATACTCATTTTAGCACACAAAAGTTAAAATACCCGTTAAAATATTTTCCAAACCTTACCTTCATCTATATATTTTTTTCCATAACATTTAAGACAGTGTTCTATCATTTCCCTGAAAAATTTAAAACACTTTTGTAAAGTTATCAACAATTTTACACACTGTATTTTAAACCCCATTGCTAACTAGAAATGAAGATATAAATTTGAGCTTTTAATACTAAATTAGTTGTGCCAAATAAGATTTTATTTAAATTAGGAACTAACTAAAATATCCTAGGAAGCTGCTACATGCCAAGCATGAATTATGTGAACATACTGTTAGGACTATAAAATAGTTCAAACATAACAATTCTTTCTTTGTACTTTTATGACAAAAAAAAAAAAGAAGAAGAAAACATGATGCAAATTTATGTATCCAAAATTCCCAAATCCTTTTTAGTTGTATATATAAAATTTTTTTCTAAGACATTAAAATAGAAATAGTCTATCCCCTGGATTCAATTTCAGTCTGGAAAATAATTTCTTTCCCCTTAAGGAAATCTGGAAGCACAAGTAATTAAAATAAAAAATACTTACTCCGGCTCCAATGGTCCAAGTTCCTGAAGGCATATGTTCAAAGGAACTTTACTAAAAGACCAAGATTCTGAATCCACAAGCTGAGTTACATGATTCAGAAGTTTCATCTCATAGTCAAATTCAAGAATCCTCCAATAACCTACAAATTCCAAAATTTATATTTACCAAAGAACATTTTATATGAATTAATTAGCTAATAGATTGTTAATGTAGCAACACACTCTTTCCCACTGGAGAACAAAAAATAAAAAAACTAAAAAGATGATCACATACAGTCTCTATCCCATACCCCAAAAGACAAATTTCATCATCTTTTTTAATTTTGTTTGTTTTGTTTTGTTTGGGTGGTGCTAGGAATCAAACACAGGGCCTCATGCATGCTAGCCAATCACACACTTTACCATGAAGCAACATCCCCAGCCCCTGATAGCATTGTATTTGAGCCCAAAAAATTGAATAAGCAAGGAGCAATAGTGCCCACATGTAATTCTAGCTACTTGTAAGGCTGAGGCAGAAGAATATCAAATTCAAGGACAGACTCAGCAAGTTAGTAAGACCCTGTCTCAAACAAACATGCAATAGGGTAAAGTGGTTCAAAAACTTCTTTCTCTTATGATACCCAGTTCCATCTTATGAATGATAATAATAAATAATACTACCTCCAATCTCACAGGCATTTAGAACTTGTAACTGGGTCATTATTTCTTCCTCACTTGCCTGAATTTGATCAAGCAAATCTTCAGTTGTATACTAAAACAAACAACAAAAAAATTTTTTAATGCTTTGAATAATTTTATAGATATTTCATTGAATTTTGGGAAATACATAGAACAGATTAAGGCAATATTTGTGCATTAGCCCAATTTTTTTTATTAATATATAAGGATCATAATACAAAATCAATAGATATCTTAGTAGAAAACAGAGGTAAATGTTCATGCCACTGGAAATGGTGATAGTTTCTATTTTTGTGTGTGTGTGTGTGTGGTGCTGGGGATCTAAACCAGGGCCTCATGCATGCCAGGCCAGCACTCTTATCACTGAGCCACATCCCCAGACAACATTGAAATGATGAACTTTTGTACTTTGAAACACTATCAACATAAAAGGAGTCATATTATATGATTCCATTACAGGAGTTAAATTCAGAGACAGAAAGAATGTGGTTGCCATTGGTTGGGGAGAGAGAGGAATAGGGAGTCATAGTTTAATTAATAGAGCTTCAGTTTAGAAGATGATAAAGCTCTAGAGATGGATGGTGCTTGATTTGCACACCCATACGAATGTACTTAGTGCTACTGAATTTATACTTTAAAATGGTAAATGCAATGTTGTATATATTTTACCACAATGAAAATAAATCAAGAAAGTAAAAAGATAACTTGTGGAATAGGAGAAAATGCTTGCTTATGATATATCTGATAAGGGACTTTTATAAAGAACTCTCCTACAATTCTGCAGTAAAAGACAAATAACCCAATTAAAACCCAGGCAAAGGGGGCTGGAACCGTGGCTCAGTGGTTACGATGTTTGCTTGGCATGCACGAGGACGTGGGCATGTACAAAACAAAGTGTCAGAGCAACAAAAGCCACATGAAAAATAAAATTGATTCTCTCCCTATCACTGTCCCTCTTAAAAAAAAAAAACCCAGGCAAAGGAATTGAATAGATATTTCTCCAATGATATACAAATACTAAATAAGATCATGAAAATATGCTGAATATCATTAGTCATCAGGGAAATGCACACAAAAACTACAGTGAGATACCACTCCATTAATTTACATATGCATGTACATGTTAAGCCTACAACACCCAGTATTACCCCAAGTGTTCTCCATCCAAGACCAGTCAGGCCCAACCCTGCTGAGCTTCCAAGATCAGATGAGATCCGGCACCATCAGTTACCACTTTAAGCCCACCAGGATGAGTTTATATTTGAAATTTCCATATCCTTTAAAAAGTAAGAACTTCACCATTAAGTGCACCTAAGTATAGTTTTCTAAATTCCAAATCAAAAACTAAAAATAACAGTCTTACTTTTGGGCGATTTGAATCCTCTTTTTGACTGTCAGGTCCTTCATAGGTATTTTCCATCAGAAGTTTCTTTAGCTTCTTTAATTTAGGTCTGCATCTTCTTAATTCCCAGTAATTATTAGAAAAACCAAAGATCTAGAAATTATATCATAACCTCTTAGGGGCCATTCTAGGAAATGATTTATATAAAATTCCAACTAACCCATCTTCCTTGACCAAAACCAAATAAAAAGGAGCCAAAGTATTCTGCTTTCTATCAGGAAGGTACCCATCCAGTTGCCTCAAATGGATGGATAGGTGCCTTAAGGAAACATCTTTTCAAAGTCCAATTTAGAGCATGCTGCCCACGAAGTGGGAATCAATAACTGAGCATCACATCTCAGGTACACTCCGAGAAACTGAAGTCTGCCCAGAAAAAGAACGACCAGAATGGTCGTAATTTTGGAAACCAGGTGAATATAGTTATAAAAAACAATACATAATCTGAAAAACAGAAATATTATAAATTAGAGTCTGAAACACTTAAAATAAGAGTCATTTTCATAGTCATCAAATAATGAAGGAATATTAAAAGGAAAAGGAGGTACCCTCCCTCCTTCTGTGTTGCTTATGTCAAAATTAAGTGGAAGTTCAGAGAGGGAGATTTGTTCAATGCAAGGACTTTCTACTATTCAGAATTACAACTAATTAATTGTTGTAACAGTGGGAGGTCTATCACTTGAAGAAATCCAGGTCAGAAAGACTAGATGATAGATGAATATGTTATTCCCCTCTGTATCTTCAGGAATAGCCCAGGGTCTGGCAGTGGATGCCCAATATGTATTTCATAAAAGGAGAAAATGCTGAACTGGGTTATCTCCTGGGTGTCTTGCAACTGAAGACAGAAGGACAGGGGATGCTTCCAATCTTAAAATAGGAAAAGGCTTGATTGATAAGATGAGGCGTACAGCCTGAAGGAGATGCTGCTGAATTTAAGGTCTTCAAAAGAGCAACTGGGGCCAAATTAGAAAAATTGAGTAGTGTATTCAGTTCAAAGCGGCAGCCATCTGCTAATATCCAAGGCTCAGATGGTATAGGCTTTTGTGTGGTATGGGAGAGGAAGGGAATTTTGGCCTCTTGTTTAAATTAGTTGCCAATATTTTAAAAAAAAAAAAAGGAGATTTTACCACCAAAATCTAAATTTCAAGCATTACTGGAAAAAAAAGAATCACAAGATCTGGCAATGCTGGGCCTGCTTGCCCACAAGTCAACTAAATACTGGTCACCCACCTACTTGGGGCTTGTGGTGTCCAGTTTGTCACAGACCAAACGCTACCTGCTACTCCCAGGTATCCACTACCATCTGTCAGCCCCAGCCTACGCTGCTCATGTGCAGCCTCATCTAGCCTTTTTAGGCATCTGAAGAGCCACCATGGATTATAGCTTTGAATTCCCAAAACAAAGGTACCTATAGATATTATTATACCCTCACAAAAAGACCTGCAAACCAGGAGATGAAAAATACATTATCTTTTACAAAAGAGTGAACTGTCAAAATTTTTAGTTAATTACAATGGAAGACTTGTAACCCTACAGAAACCAAAATTTTAAAAATGTACTGGAGGGGTTGGGGATTTAGCTCAGTGGCAAAGCGCTTGCCTAGCATGTGCAAGGCCCTGAGTTCGGTCCTCAGCCCTGGGGAAAAAAAATGTACTGGAAATTTGTCTCTTCCAGTAACATCACATGAATCACCAAGCTTCCCAGCATTTTCCCTTCTTTTCTCTCCAGTTCTATTTTTAAGAAAATAGTTGGCCTAAAGTCATCCTGAAAGAATTAAAGGCTGTGCTTTGATGGCTACATGTGTAACAACCTAGACAGGATGGAGACTTTTGTTTGGTAACTACCATCAGTATTCTCCAAAATAATTAAAAGTTTGTTATACTTGGCTGCAGATATGAATGAACTAAACCAAATTCAAAGCTAAGAAACACACTTCATTCAAAACTCAAATTCCTTCATTTTTCTCTCGTAACTACTACCAAATGCACTAGTTATGGCTTGAGGGAGTCTCCTTTCAAAACATATCCACAGTATAATTCATAAAAAAATAGGTTAAAAATTTTTGTATGAGTCACCTAATAGCAAACTTACCACATCAAGGGAAAAGATAACTTGTGTAGGACTTAAAATTCAAATTAGGGGGCTGGGGAATGCAGCTCGGTGGTAAAGCACTACCTGGCAAGCATGAGGCCCTGAGTTCAATCCCCAGTACCACAAAAAAATAAATAACTAAACAAAAATAAAAAATCAAATTGGGAAACTAAAGACAAGTTCACAACACTTCAAACAAATAATAATACTGCTGAAAACTCAAATTTCATTACAGAGGGCTGGGCAAGATGGTGCACACCTGTAACCCCAGCAACACTTGAGGCCTCAGCAGGAGGATGGCAATTTAGTGAGACTCTGTCTCAAAATGAAAAATAAAAAGGGCTCAGTTGTAAACAACCTCGGATTCAATCTCCAGTACCAAAATAAATAAGTGAAAACAAATTTCATTATAGAACTTCTGCAATTCCCCATGATTATATATTTTATACCAAAAGTTTTTAATGAAAGGCAAGATTGGTACATGTGCTGTAATTTTCAGACTTTCATAAATCAGGGGAGAGAAAACTATACCTCCGTGTGAATAATGTTACAGTGTGTTTCCTCCATCTTCAGCTGCTCTGGAGTTTTACAACCAGGAATGAAAAGCAACATATTTGAAGTATCTGCTATCTTCAAGTCATATGTTTTGTCTTTACTGCACAGCACAGCTTGTTCATCTTTATCCCCACGAATTACCAGACTGTAGGAAAACAGGGAAAATGCGTGGTTTATTGAGACTCTAGCTGACATCTTCATTTTAAGCAGTTCCCAAATCCTCTGGTTTTCAGAATTTAAAATTAAGCCTTGATGCTGTGTCCAGCCCCTGCGGTACAATCATGGATTCCAAAAAGCAAACACTGGACCTAGTGAGAACCAGACAGGTTCCTGTGCCTCCCTAAGGAAAAAAATTACTAAACATGAGCAAGAAAGACCCAAAGAGACCAGGTATGGTGACACACACCTCTAATCCCAGTAGCTTGGGAGGCTGAGACAGAAGGATTGCACATTTAAAACCAGACTCAGCAACTTGGCGAGGCTCTGAGTAACTTAGCAAGACACTGCCTCAAAAGGAAATATAAAACAGGGCTGGGGATGTGAGTCGTGGTTGTGCACCCGGGTTCAATCACTGGTACAAAAAAAAAAAAAAAAAAGACCCATAGAGGCCCAGAGGCCAAATGGCATCTTTGTGCAAGCTACAGAGGCTTTTAGTCAAGATCTCACAACTTTCTAAACACAGGAATCTAACAGAACCTTGTTAAAAAGCAAATTGGGATATAGTAGGTGTGGGTGGGACCTAAGACCATTTCTAAGAAGCTACCAAGGATAGGCATGCTTCTGCTCCTGATGCCCACACGGGCACCATTGGTGTTTTGTTCTGAACAATCAAAGGAGCTTTGTTGCAAAGAAACAGGAACCTTATGAAAAGGCTGTGGAGGTGAATGAAAAATATGACAGAATATACATACAAACAGGAGTAAATAAGGACTCTGCGAAAGGGAGTTTCATCACAGGTGAAGAAAACCAAGGAGAGAAGGACGAGGTGAGGAGGAGGAGGAAAGAGTAGATGATGGAGATGACAGTGGAGTTGAGTCTCCACATTTTCCGTGTCTTGGAAACATCTTAACTCTCCTGTGCACAACTCACTTCTTTTAAATAAATAATTAAGAACCTAAAATAGGAGACTGTAATTTTCTTTTTAACTAAGGCTTCAATTAAGTGAAAATAAAAGGTTTTTAGATTCCTGTTGCTAATAATGTTCAATAGGCCCAAGTGCCTACTCTTTGTTTCTATATCTCACTATCTCTTCTGAAATACTTTTATACCAACCCTCACTCCAAAAAAAGAAAAAAAAATGCACGAGTTTGTCAGCTAGATTAAGTACAACTGGACAAAGAGAAGAACCTCACACCTGATCTCCACCAAATCAGCTGGAATGGAAACTAAAAATGGAAGTTCTTCAGTTCTCTTAATGGTACTCTGCGGTTAAGACGAAAGACTGGCCAATTAACCAGAACACTGTTTGTCCAAGTCAAGTATGAGACTGAAGGACAGCCCAAAGGGTCCAACTAAAAGGAAGCTACACAGGAAAAATGCATGTGTTACAGGAAGAACAGCACAGAAGACAATCAACTTGCAGGAGTTGGGAATACAAAGTTGATGGCATGTAGTTATTTGAAAGGTTTCTAGATTTCTCAAGTATGCCTTCAAAACTACCAATTTTGCTGGGTGCCGGTGGCACACACCTGTAATTCCAGTGGCTTGGGAGGTTGGGGCAGGAGGATTGCAAGTTCAAGGTCAGCCTCAGCAATTAAGTGAGGCCTTAAGCAACTTAGGGAGACCCTGTCTCAAAATAAAAAAATAAAACCAGGCTGGAATGTGACTCAGTGGTTTAGTGCCCCTGGGTTCAATCCCTGGTACCAAAAAAGAAAAAAAAAATACCAACTTTTTTCTTTTTTCTTTTTTTTTTTTTTTTTTTTTTTGGTGCAGGGGATCACACTCAAGGCCTCTACAAGCTAATCATGCACTCTACCACAGAGCAACACCCTCAAGCCCTGATTGTTTTTTAATCCAAGGGCTTGGCAGCACATTTATAGCCGACTCAGAATTAGAAATAACTTCACGTCCGCACTAAGTGACACCAAGCAAGTCTGTGCTTGGGGGCCTCGCTCAGTTACCAAGTAGTAGTAGGGTCTTAAATCTCTACACGTCCTACCCATTGTTTGAGTAAAAGAAATAAAAGTGTAAGGCAAGAACTCTATACACATTGGCTATTACCACTGTGTTTTAAAATAGAATAACAAAGTGCTCTGCGGAGTCCCGGGCATCACTGTTAATGTCTTCGAAATGTCACTGGGGGTCTAGTTCCCGACTTTATTCCGCTGACACACGCTTCCAAGTTCAGCTGCACCAGTCCTATTCATCACCTCAGTAGGCTAACGTCAGGGCTTTGCTGGGCCTTGGGATCCTCCTTGGGAGGTGGCAGCACGCCGAGTATCAGGTCATCAGCTGGCTGTGAACTCTGGCCAAATCAATGTGTCACTCTGGCCCTGTTTCCATCCTGAGTTTCCCGCTGAGAAAATCAGAAGGCGGCAGCGCCAGGCGTCCCGGGAGCCCCGGCCCCCGGCTCACCTGTGTCCGGCCTCCAGCTGCTGGCACAGCGCGGGCTCCAGCTCCAGCAGACAGAAGTCGCCAGCCGCCGCGCCGCTGGCCCCGAGGCCGAAGGCCAGGCAGTGCACGGTGGGCAGCAGCTCGGCCGGGTTCAGCTTGGCGATCTGCAGCGTCGCGTCCACCTCCTCGCGGGTCCTCATCGCGGAGCGGGGATCCCACAGCACCCGGGAGGCGGGCCAGGGCCAGAACCAGGCTTCCGGGCAGCAGGAGCCGGAGAATTGTACCCGAAATACGGTTTCAAAAGCGCGCCAAGGCGGTTGGGACGTGTTTCCGGGGCGGAGCGCGCCGCAGCTATCCCAAAGCTTCTGCTTGCCAAGCCTGTGGCGGCCCCTTGACGCCGCGCTGGGTCAGGACTGCTACAAAGAAACGCGGCCTCCAGGGGGCAGTGTGGGCGGAAGTTCGCTGTCCAGAGCTCTGACCCGGCGGGACCCTAGATGAAAGCCTCGCCCAGCCCTTCCGCGGCCCTACGCCCGCCCCTGCCCCTTATTTCCCGCCAATCCCCCTATTTCGTCGACCAGGGAATAGTCTCTGTGCATAATAGCATTAACCCTTTAGGACAATCCAGTAAAGTGGGCCGGGTCATCCCGTTTATTGCAAATGAGGAAGCAGGACCTTCCTGGTGGCAAAGCCTGGAGATGGAGAAGTCTGATTCCAGGCTACTCTGCTGGAGCTCTATCAGCACCCTGCCGGGTTTTGTGCAAACGATGGACTACCAGAAACCAGAGGCGGTTTAGTATCACACTCGGCATCTCACGTGTTTGCGCCTGGGAACCATCCTTCCTGGGAGACAAAGGCTTGGACTAGTCTGAGCATTCATTGGTAACCTAGTTTGTGACAGATGCGGATGAGGTGCTAGACCACTGTCAAGAGGAAGACAACCTTTCTGGGCAGAGGAAGGGCCTCCAGTTTCCACGGGGAGATAGGCAAACTCATCCCTGCGGGATGTTTTGTGGTCTAGACTAAGGTTTGCAAAGACCGCAACACAAAGTCTAAGAGACAAGCTCATAAATACACCGACAAATCCACAAATAACGTAACAGCAAGGTGAGCCCTCCCAAGGACACCTGAAGACTCCCTGAGACTGGCTGTCCAGGAGAGCTGAAACAGCCTGGTAGGAATCTTCCAGTTAGATGGCGGCTTCCTACTAGTTAATGTTTAAGTCAGTAAACTAAGGTGGTGGGTGGGCGTGGGTGAAGGGTTGAAGTCAAAGGAAAGGAGCAGGTGGGTTTTTTGTTCTGTTTTGCTCTTTGTTTTTTCAGCTCTTCCAAATACTATGAGAATACTACAGTAGGAAGTGTCAGATCTGGGGGATGCTTTAGTTGATGATAGGAAGCTTTATTACTTCTTCGTTAAACTTCTCACTTTGCCTGTCCCCCCTCCCCCAGTACTGAGAATTGCACCTAGAAGTGCTCTGCTACTGAGCTGCATCCCCAGATCTTTTTTTTCCTTTTAGTGTTTCATTATAATCACACATAATAGTGGGATTCGTTATGCCATATTTATACATGTGTTGCAGGGCAGGGGCCTGTGGCAAGGCAGAGGCAGCTTGGAGGTCGCCTCATTAGCTCTTGCAATCAGGCCACACCGAATTCAGACAGGTGGCTCAGAGTAGCAAGTATAGGGATAGAAGGGGTAGATAAAAGGGACACTCTTAAGGGAGAGAATGGGTTCTCTCAGAAGGGAGAAGGACAGTGTGCCCCTCTTGACCTCCAGTTTTATTGGGGCTCACAGTGGTGTTTCCAAAGAGTCCCACACAGGTCCAGCTTTGACTTTTGATGGACAGAGGGATGACATCAGACCTTTTTGAAGAGTGGAAAGCAGGTACCAGGGACTGAACACAAAGGCACTGAGAAACATCCCCGCCTTTTTTATTCTTTATTTTGATATAGGGTCTCATTAGTTGCTTAAGGCCTAGTTGCTCAGGGCCTAGCTAAGTTGCTGCAGCTTGCTTTGAACTTGTGGTCTTCCTGCCTCAGCCGCCTGAGTTGCTAGGATTACAGTGCCACCACACCTAGCTAGACTTTCAAGTACCCATTGTGCACGGGAAAGATCCAGGACAACTCTTGGTCACTTTGGCCCATACTGACTGGCTCCAATTGGAACCTGTTCTTACAGATTTTATGGTTAGGAGAATTATTCTTATCTCTCTGAATGCTGGAACCTGATACTGTAAGGGTCACAAATATGCCACTCCCCTAGGGTAACTTGTGTTCTTATCGAAATTTCAGACCTGCATTTCTCCTGCAGATAACAGGTTGTTTGCTGAGTATTATAACATATCCTATTGACTTAAGCCAGGCAACACTGCAGGTAAATTGCTATTTATTTATTTATTTATCAAAGAGAGAGGGACAGTGAGAGAGAGAAAGAGAGAAATAATTTTTTTATTTACTTTTCCATGTGGTCTTCCTTGCTCTGAGACTTCATTGTGTATATGGTGCTGGGGTTTGAACTCAAGTACTCGTGCGTGCCAGGTAAGTGCCATAACTGCTAGGCCATTGCTCCTCCAGTCCCAGGTAAATTGCTGGGGATCAACACACTGGGCCCAGTTTATGGAATTATTCCCATAATCTCATGTTCCTACTGTTCATATCTGTGTTACCTATCACAGGCACATAAATAATTGGATCAATCTAGTTCCTTTTGCCTTCCCTCCCTGACATCTACTTTATCTGCTGATCAATATTTTTATTGTCATTATTATTTTTACTTTAGCACATTATCATACTTTTAAGCAGGATTCATTGTGGCATATTTGTATAAGGACATGGCATAATTTGGTAGATTTCATTCCTAAGTACTTACCACATCCTCCACTCTTCCTCCCTATGGATCCTTCTAGTTTTGTGAGATTCCTTTTTTTATCCATTTTAATCTATCTTCCACATATGTGAGAAAACATTTGTTTTAGTCAGCTTTTATTTCTTTTACTGTGACCAAAGTACCTGACAAGATCCATAGAACAAAATGCAAAATGTTAATATTTATGAGATACAGTTTCAAGATACTTCATAAGATATTTGAACAAGCTATGCTGCATACCTGTACAAAACGTAAATGTTTAATTCTATTCTCAAATATTTTGAAGAATAACAAGGGATGATAGGAGGGAGGAGAAGGGGAAATGTTGGAACTGAGATAAAGCAAGGTACATTACAAGCAGTTATAAATGTCACTGTATATACTATAGTCATATATATATATATGTATAAGATGTTCTTCATAGGTATAAGAATTATGTCACTGTATTTGGGGTTTTTAAGAACAATATAGTGATGTTAAGGACCTCTTCAAAGAAAACTATCAAACACTAAAAAAAGAAATTACAGAAGACCCGAGTAGATGGAAAAACATTCCATGCTCATTGTTAGGCAGAATCAATATAATAAAGATGGCCATTCTACCCAAAGCTCTATACAGATTCAATGCAATCCCCATCAAGATACCTATGGCATTCTTCAGAGACATAGAAAAAGCAATTCTCAAGTTTATATGGAATAACAGGAGACCCAGACTAGCCAAAACATTACTCTGTGGAAAGGAAGAAATAGGGGGTATCTCAATCCCTGACCTGAAAGTATATTACAGAGCGGTAGTAGCAAAAACAGCATGGTATTGGTATCAAAACAGAACCGAAGACCAGTGGAACCTAATAGAAGATCCTGAGACAAACCCCCATATCCTTAACTATTTGATATTTGATAAATGGGGCAAAAGTATAGTGTGGAAGAAAGATAGCCTGTTCAACAAATGGTGTTGGACAAACTGGACAGCCATATGTAGACATCTGAAGCTGGATCCTTACCTTTCGCCCTGCACAAAAATTAAATCAAAATGGATCAAAGACCTGGATATTAAGCCTACAACTTTAAACTTACTAGAAAAAGAAGTAGGGTCAACACTACAGCATATAGGAGTCGGCGGCTACTTCCTTAGTAAAACTCCTATGGCTCATGCTGTAAAATCAAGAATAAATGAATGGGATGCAATTAAACTAAAAAGTTTCTGCACAGCTAAAGATCTAGTCAAGAGCATCAAGAGAGAACCTACAGAATGGGAGAAAATTTTTGCCTGCTACACCTCGGACAGAGGGCTAATATCCAGAATTTACAGGGAACTAAAGAAACTAAAGTCCAAACTCACAAATAATCCAATCAATAAATGGGCTAAAGAACTCAAAAGGAACTTCTCTCCAGTGGAAGTCCAGAGAGCCCATAAATATATGAGAAAATGCTCTACATCATTAGCTATAAGGGAAATGCAAATCAAAACTTCAATGAGATGCCACCTCACTCCTGTTAGAGTGGCAAAAATGAAAAATACAAACAAAGACAGATGCTAGAGGGGCTGTGGGAAAAGAGGAACACTGTTACACTGCTGGTGGGACTGCAAACTGGTTCAGCCACTATGGAAAGCAGCGTGGAGAATCCTCAAAAAACTAAGGATGGAACCACCTTATGACCCAGCTATCCCACTCCTGGGTATTTTCCCAAAAGAGTTAGAATCAGCATATTATAGTGATATGGCTTCCTCAATATTTATAGCAGCTCAATTTACTATAGCTAGACTATGGAACCAACCCAGATGCCCCTCACTCAATGAGTGGATACAAAAACTTTGGTACATATATACAATGGAATACTACTTGGCCATTAGAGAAGATGATATTATGGCTTTTGATATCAAATGGATGGAGATGGAAAGAATTATGCTTAGTGAAGTATCCCAGTCCCAGAGACTCAAGGGCCAAATGGTTTCTCTCATCTGTGGATGCTAGAATATATGGGGAAGCAGTAGGGTAGATGGCTAACCTAACAATACTTCAAATTGAATGACTCTCAGAGTAATAGGGGGATGGCTCCCTAGGATATTTGGAGGCATAGGGAGGTGGATGGGGAGAGGGGAGGGTGTATGAAGAACTCATAGGAGACTGGAGAGTGGGAATAGGGGGGAACCATCTCAGAAGCTGTTGTCATTCCTCCACGAGATACCCATTTAACGCATGAGTTCTTCTGGGGGAAACAGCAACAGGTGAAACCCAAAGTGGTCATCCATGTTTTGGCATTACCCCTGGATAACAAAGTATATATACATTGATTACTGTTGGTTTGGTAATGTTTCCCCCTCAATTGTATCTCTATATACTTCTAATAAAAAAAGAACAATATAGGACCCAGAAGAAAGGCAAGGGATCAGGGGATGGGAGGAGGGAGGTAGAGGGGTGTGGGGGGTATTGAACAAGTTGTATTGCTGACTTGTGTGCATCTAGGAACATGTGGCAAGTAATCCCATCATCATGTAAAACTATAATGCACTAATAAAAAAATAAATTAGCAGAAACCTTTTTTAAAAAAGAGAGAGAACAACTTAGAAGAAGAAAAGTTTATTATGGCTCATGGTTTCAGAGGTTCAGGCCTTGGTTCCATTGCTCTGAGACCAAGATAAGGCAGAACATCATGGCAGAAGAGTGTGTTGGAGAAAATATGCTCAGTTCATGACAATCGAGAAGCAGAGAGAACTCTGCTCACCAGGGACAAAATATCAATCCCAAAGGCATGCCTTCATTGATCTACCTCTTCCAGCTATACCCTACCTGCCTACTGCTACACCCAGGTAATCCATCCAAGTGGATTAATCCACTGATTAGGTCACAACTCTCAAAATCTAATCCTCTCAACTCTGAACACTTTTGCATTTTCTCACACACAAGCTTTTGGGGGACACCTCATATTCAAACCATAATAACATTTGGCTCTGGACTTTCTGAGTCTGACTTGTTTTGCTTAGCATGATGTTCTCTAGCTCCATCCTTTGACTAGCAAATGACATAACTTCATTCTTCTTTATGATTGCCTTTTTACTTTTTTATTTTGAGATCGGGTCTAGCTAAGTTGCCAATCCTGACCTCAAATTTGCAACCCTCCTGCCTCAGCCTCTGGAATAGCCAGCATGTGACACTGTGCCTGGCAACCTTCTCTTCTAAAATATCAGAACCCATGAGGAAAATGATGGAGCAGCACACTGAATATAAAAGTGATTGCCTCATGAGAATTCATTATTAGGAAGGTGCACTGCAGATGCACTATTAAACAGGGAACATTCTCTCCTGTGCAGTGCTGCTGTAATCCTGGCGGCTCAGGAGACTGAGGTGGGAGGATTTCAAGTTTAAAGGTAACCCCAGCAATTTGGTGAGACACTGTCTCAAAATAAAATATAGAAAGGGTTGGGGCTATTGCTCAATAGTTAAGAGCCCCGGGGTACAATACCTGATACCAAAATAAAATACAATAAAATAAGGAAACATTATAACTAGAAGTAGTGCAATATAAGTAATACTCATATTTCCATCAGACAGGCTTGGCTGGAATCCCAACTCTGCCCTCAGAATTTTCTGATTTAAGGCAGTTTGCCTTTTCTTTCTTTCTTTTTTTCTTCTTTCTTTCTTTCTTAATTCAGAATCAAATGATTGCATAAGTATTATATGGCTTCTTGGGTGAGTAAAGAGTAAACTTTATTGATGATCTCCCACCCACCAGATCACTCTCTATCCTCCCTACTCCCTCCTCTCTTCAACCTATTCCCTCCCCCTCCCTCTCCCCTACAAATATGATTCTCCTAGATTATGTATTGCTTTGACTTTGGTGCGTCTTGTGCATGAACTTGACTACCTTTCACCCAAGCCTGGGTTTTGCTCTAGCCTCCACAAATGACTTGACCCTCAAGTCTCTGGGTTTGGCTAATCTTGCTCAACATGATTTCTTCCATTGCCATCCATTTACCCTTCAAAGGCCATAAAATTATTTTTTCCAATAGCTGAGTAGAAGTCCATTGTATATCTATGTCTATCTATCTATATATACCACAGCTTTTGGATCCATTCATCCAATGGAGGACATCTGGGTTGATTCCATAATTTAGTTATTGTAAATTGAGCTGCTATGAACATTGATTTTGCTGTGTTACTGTAATGTGCTGATTCTAGCTCTTCTGGGAAAATACCCAGAAAAGGGATAGCTAGGTTGTACTATGGATCCATCTGTAACTTTTTGAGGAGTATCCACACTACTTTCCAGAGCAGCTGTACCCGTCTGCAATTCCTAACAGTGTGTTAGTGTTCCTATCTCCCCACAACCCTTCCAGCATCTGTTACTGTTTATATTCTTCATCTTTGCCAATCTGACTGGAGTGAGGTGAAATCTTAATGTGATTTTGATTTGCATTTCTCTGATTACTAATGATTTAGAACCCTTTCTCATGTATTCATTGACTTCCTCAATTTCCTCTGTTGAGACGTTTCTGTTTAGCTCTCTGGCTCATTTATTGATTGGATTGTTTGTGTTTTTCATATTGAGTTTTTTGAGTTCTTTATAAATTTTGGATATCAGTCCCCTAACAGAGGAATCACAAGCTATGATTATCTCCCATTCTGTGCATCCCCTCTTGACAGTTTTGAACAATTTCTTGGCTCCATAAAAGCTTTTTAGTTTAATGGCCTCCGACTCATTAATTCTTGACTTCAATCCTTTTGCTTTGAGAGTCTTGTTGTGGAATTCATTGCCAACTCCCATATGCTGGAGTGTTGCTCCTAATTTTTCTTCTAGCAATTATATGGTAGCTGGTTTAATTTCTAGTTCTTTCAACCATTTTGATTTGATTTTGGTGCAAGATGAGAGATAAGGATCTAATTTCAACTTTCTACAAGTGGCTGTCCAGTTTGTTCAGCACCATTTGTTGAATAGGCAGTCTCTCATCCATGCTATATTTTGACCCCCTTGTCAAAGATCAGATGTTTACAGATTTGTGGGTTTGTTTCAGAATCTTCTATTCCATTCCATTGGTCTTCATTCCTGCTTTTATATCAGTACCATCCTGTTTTTGTTACTATAGCTCTACAGTTATGTCTGGTATTGCAAATCCACCTATATTGTCTTTCTTGCTTAGTAAGTTTTGGGTTTCTTGTTTTTGAGAATTGATTTTTCCTATATCTCCAAAGAATGACATTGGTATCTTGATGGGGATTGTGTTGAATCATTATAGTACTTTTGGTGGAATGACCATTTTAATTATATTGATTATGCCTAACATAGAGCATGGAATATCTTTCAATCTTCTCAGGTCTTCTTCAATTTCTTTTTTCAGTGATCTATAGTTTTCATTGTAGAGGCCTTTTTACCATTGCTAGATTAATTCCCAAGTTTTTATTCTTTTTGAGGATATTGTGAATGGCACCAATTTCCTGATTTCTTCTTCTCCTGTACTATTGTTAGCATATAGGAAAGCTATTGATTTATGGGCATTGATCTTATAGCCTGCCACTTAGCTAAATCTGTTTATAAACTCAAGCAGTTTTCTGGTGGAGTTTTTTTTTTAATCTTCCAGATATAGGATCATGTCATCAGCAAAAAGGAATAGTTTGACTTCCTCTCTTCCTATTCTTATCCCTTTGATTTTTTTCTCTTTCCTGATTGCTCTGGCTATGGTCTCAGAACTATATTGAATAAAAGTAGTGAGAGCAGACAACCTTGTCATGTTCCCAAGTTTAGTGGAAATTCTTTCAGCTTTTCTCCATTTAGTATTATAATAGCTGAGGGTTTGTCATATATGGACTTTGATCCCTATCTTCTCTAGAGTTTTGAGCATAAATGGGTGCTAGATTTTATCAAAGACCTTTTCTGAATCATTTGAGATGATCATATGGTTTTTGTCCTTAATTCTGTTTAAGTGACAGAATCATATTTATTGATTTGCATATGTTGAACCAGTCTTGCACACATGCAATTAAGCTCAATCGTGGTGCATTATCTTCTTGATATGTTTTTGAATGAGGTTTGCAAGAACTTTATTAAGGATTTTTGCATCAATGTTCATCAGGGATATTGGTCTGTAGTTTTCTTTTTTAGATGTGTCTTTGTTGAGTTTTGGTTCCAGAGTTATGGTTGCCTCATAAAAAGTGTTTGGGAGAGTTCCCTCCTTTTCAGTTTCTTGAAACAGTTTAATAAGGAGAGGTGTTATCTCTTCCTCATAGGTGTGGTAAAACTCAGTAGGGAATCTATCAGGTCCTGGGCTTTTCTTCTTTGGAAGGCTTTTAATTGCCATACGGATTTCAGTGCCTGTTATTGGGCTGTATAGGATTTCAATATCATTCTGTGTCAGTTTGGGGAATCTTGTATGTGTCTAGAAATTTGTCCATGTCTTCCAGATTATCTAATTTAGAGGAGTATAGTTTTTTAAAAAATGTTTTGATAATCCATTTTTTTCCCATAGGGTCAGTGGTGATCACTCCCTTTTTGTTTGTGATTTTGTTGATTTGCTTTGATTCTCTCCTTCTTTTGGTTAGATTATCTAGAGGTCTGTCAATTTTATTTATTTTCTCACAGAACTAGCTCTTTGTTTTGTTGATTCTTTTTCTTGTTGTTATTGTTCTCATTTTCAATGATAGTGTGTACTTTTATTGAATTTCCTCTGTGGTTTTGAGGAGTGTTAGCTTGTTCTTCTCTCTGGAATTTATCTTTGAGAATTCTTTGTAATGCTGGTTTTCTGTTCATGAATGCTGCAGGGTTGATCTTATCATGAAATGTTCTTATTTCCCCATCAAATTTGAAGCTCAGTTTTGCTGGGTACAGTATTCTCGGCTGCATGATGTGGTCATTCAAACATTGAAAGATCTCTTTCCAGGATCTTCTTGCTTCTAGAGCCTGTGCTGAAGTCAGACATGATCCTTATTGGTTCACCTCTGAATGTGATTTGGCGTTTCCCTCTTGCAGCTTTTAATATTCTTTCCTTGATTTCCCTGTTATACATTGAATATGATGTGTCTTGGTGAACTTCTGTTTTGATTAAGCCTATTGAGTGTCCTATATGCTTCCTGGATGAGCATTTCTGATTCTATTTTAACATGGGAAATTTTTTCTTTAACCATTTCTTTGAGAATTTTCTTTATGTCATTTGTTTGCATTTCAGTTTCTTCTTGTATCCCAATTACTTTTATATTGTTTCTTCTGATTTCATCCCAGACATTTTGAAAATTCTGCTCATGCTGTATGAGTTTTTTTTCTCTTTTTTATCATTTGTGCACTCAAGCTTACTCAGCCTATCCTCATTGTCAGATGTTCTTTCTTCAAGAGCTGAGGTTCTGTTTTCCATAGGAGTTAGTCTATTATTAAATTCTTCCATCATTCCTGTAATATGGTTGACTGAAGAGTTCATCTCTGTTACCTCCTTTTTCAGTATGTCTATTTTTTTTGATAATAGAGGTTTTCATTTCTTGAATTTTCTCACTTAGTCCCTTCATAATATCTTGTTTTAGTTCATTATTCCTTTTAGTAATCACATCATTGATAATTTTTTCCAGGTTTTCATTCAGCTCACTATCTGTAGGCTCCTTTTTAGGAGAAGAATTATGGGTTTGAGGTGAACCTTTTTTAGTTTGATTCTTCATTTTTGAAGTGCTTCTTCTGGATCTCTGAATTGAGATTACCTGCAGGGAAATAAGGCAGATCTCCAGGTGGTTTTCATTGCAAGTAAAGGATTGGATAAGAAACCACCCCTTTGATGATCACCTTCTTCCAGAAAGCTGCTTCTGCCTGGATCCTTGTTTTGCTCCACATTTTGGATCTAGGCACAAGGTCACTGATCTGAAATCTGGGTTGTCTTGGGCACCTGACAAACTGGGACAGAAGAGGCCTGGACAGGCAAGTCAGGCATTGGGTGGGCTGGGGCTGCTCCAGGTGGTGATCCCCCTCTGGTCTGCCCTAGGCATGTACTGGGGCCTGGACCAGGAGAAGCCTAGGCCAGCCCTTCAGCTTGAATGGGGCTGCTCCAGATGGGGATCCTTACCTGTAGTGAAGCAAGGCATCTCTCCAGATTCTGCTTCCTTGCAGGTCAACAGGTTGGTTCAGACACCATCTCTCTGATGACCTCATTCTTCCAGAAAGCCTATTCTGCCTGGAACTTCATTTTGCTGTACCTTTTGGATCTAGGCTCCAAAACGTGGATCTGGAACCTGGTGGGGGTGTAGAGCAGCCTGCTAAATTGTTAAAGCACAGTGGTGGGGGTATATAGCTGGGTCCTGGGGTCCCCCATGTGTGGGGTGGGCAAAACAGGCCTGCCTGTGCACTGCACTGAGACCTGGGATCCTTAGTGGCAGAGATGGGCCCAATATAACGGGACCTAGTGGTTATGTGCTATGGCTGGGGAGCTCAGGAGTGAGCCCTTGAGTGTCCTGGGCACCTGCCAGCCCTGACCAAAGACCTGGACCTGCACTGCAGCTGGGTGGGGCAGTGCTGGACAGGGGTCCTTAGGGGTGTCTTGGGCACCTGCTGGTCCAGGACCAGAGGCCTGGGCCCAAGCAGTGGCTGGGCAGATCAGGTCCAGGGCTGAGTGTTCTTGGAGGTGTCCTGGGTGCCTGCCAGGGCCAGGACCAATGGCCCATGCAGCTGCCAGGTAGGGTCTTGCCTATTTTCTTTAACGGTACTCCCTTATCCTGAAATTCAGACAAAGCATAATCTGTCTAATAAATGGCAGCTGGTGTGTTTTTTGTTATTGTTGCTATTTTAATTATTGTGACTGATTTTTTAAGAATTTTACTTTAATTGTTGATATCCAATTATTGCTATGAATTTATTGTTCTGGCATAGAGTTGAATCTGGGTTCTCTTAAAATAGAATGATAGGTCTGGGGATATTGCCCAGCATGCAGAGGCTCTGGGTTGGGTCCCCAAGCCAGTAAGTAAATAAATTGCATTTTTGTTTTGTTTTGGCCCTGGGAATTGAACCCAGGGGCGTTTAACCACTGAAATATATCCCCAGTCTTTTTTTTTTATTTTTTCTTTTGAGACAGGGTCTCATTAAGTTGCTTAGGGCCTAAGTTGCTGAGGCTGGCTTTGAACTTGTGATCCTCCTGCCTCAGCTCTCTGTGCCTCTGGAATTACAGGCCTGCGCCACCATACCTGGCTAGCAAATAAACAAATAAATAAAGCAAGATTTCAAACTGTATCACCTTGTTTTAATTTAAGGTGACTTCAGATAGTAAAATTCTAATTTACAGATAGATTTATTTTATTCTATGGGAAATAACAACCATTTAAATGGTAGCTTCACATATTTTGTTAAGTACATTTTTAAGGTTTTGCTTATAAAGCAATCTAGATTTTTTCCCGCTAGGTGGCGATATTGTTTCATGAAGCGCCCTGCTTTACTCTTCCTCTCTGCTGCTTTAGAAAGGGGAAGTGAAGGAATTTTTATTAAATATTTGCTGAATCCAGCACTAACCTGATCATGCAACCCCTGCAATAACGTAGTTAGATTACACCATTCCTCTGTTCAAAATCCTCCAACCGTAGACGGCAAATTCTAAGACAGCCTCAGCAACTTAGCAAGGCCCTAAACAACTTAGCAAGACCCTGTCTCAAAATAAAAACGGCTGGAGTTGTGGCTCAGTGGTTAAGCATCCTGGTTTCAACCCCTGGTACCACAAAGAAAAAAAAATCCTCCAATGGATTCTGATCTCCTTGAGAATTAAAAGCAAAGTCTTTTTCAAGGCCCATAACACATAAATAACCTGTATTCCTCCCATCCCCATCTTGCTACTCCCTGAATTCACAGTACACACTTCTACCCCAGAATCCTTTATTTTATTTCTAAATCAACTTTATTGAGATATAAATGAAAGTATATGCATTTAAAGTGTATGGTTTAACGTTCTGACAAACATAAACACTGGCGCACCTACTACCACAATCAAGATGCAGAACATTCTTATGGCCCCCAAAAGTTTTCTCAGGCCACTTGAAAAAAATAAGGGGGCTGCTGGAGCAGTGGCTCAGCAGTTGGAGTGCTTGCCTGGCATGCGCGAGGACCTGAGTTGGCTCTCTCTCTCTTTAAAAAATTTTTAGAGTGTAAATGAGTTTTGAGACCAAAAAGATTGAGAACTGTCCACATATATGGCATCTCCCCGGGTGGAGTGGAGACCATTTCAAGTGTACAATTATAGTGATGCCCATGGGCCCTGCTACCTGTTTGAGGCCTCACTCTGCCACTTACTGTTTGTGTGACCTGGGGGAGATTTACTTAACTTGGCTTTGCTTTTGTTTTCTTTCATCGAATTAGAGATGATGATAACAATCATCCAGGTTCCAAACTGAAAAACAGAACACATTTAAAAGATGAATGGGCAGAGCTAGAGCTCAGTGGTGGACTGCTTGCCTAGTGAGTGTGAGGTCCTAGGCTTTATCCCTAGCATTATAATAAAGTAAAATAAGTGAGGGAGTGCTGGAGCGGTGGCTCAGTAGTTTCGGCGCTTGCCTGGCAAGCACGAGGACCCGAGTTCAAACCCCAGCACCATGTACACAACTAAGTGTTGGAGCAACTAAGGCCATGTGAAAAACTAAATAAAGTTGTTTCTCTCTTTCTCTGTCTCTCTCACTGTCCCTCTCTCTTTAAAAAAAAAATAAGTGAGGGAGAATTTACTTTAGGAGATTGGTTTTCTGGATGATGGGAAATCTGAGACACTCAAAAGAGGGACAGTGAAACCATCTCATAAATTGCAGCAGCAGGAAACCTCTGCTACTCTCAGACCAGAGAGAGGCAACTTTCCTGGCCCCAAGGGATGGTGCTCCCCCTGGGAATTACAATGGACCTGTTTAGAAGGACCTGCAGACTCAGAGGCAGAGAGCATTGAGGACAAGCACCCTGGCCTCTCCTATGTGCCTGCTTTCCAGTCTCCCACTGATACACCCATTGGCTGAATCTACCTGGAAGCCTCATCACACAGGAGCTTTGGAAATGTGGCCAGTGGGGTCAGACACCTTCTGCTGCAGAGCTGAGCTGGAAAAGAACCTGAGCACCAGACAGCAAACAGGTACCAAAAGATGAGCCCACTGCCCTGTAGGGAGGTGAGGGTGATCACTTCCCTCACCCTTCAGAAGGGGTACAGCCCACACTTCTATCACAAAATCCAGGTTAACAAATGAAAACACATTTCATCAAGTTTTATGTGACTTGGGAGACTTCAGACTGAGGATGCATAGACTCAGGGTGAACTATCCATTTTCCGGGATTTGATTAAGTGGGGGCAGCCATGTAGATACATCATAATTCGACACACACACACAAAAGGTATGATTTAATGCTGATAAACCCAGTGGGGACACCCAGCAAGGCCTGTCTGCTCAGCATGCCTTCCTCCCAGCCATAGGGCAGGACCCCTTCTGGAATGAGGCTCTTATGCCGTGCAATCAAACAAGGTGGACCAGAGAATTTCCTTACGGCCGGCTCATACACAGAAAGGTGTGGGAAAGTTAAACTAATATTTTTAGGCTTTATGGCTGGTTTTGAGGAAAAGGAGCTCGGATTTCTCTGACCTGCCTTGCCAAAGAGGAATTCTTGTTTCTGTGGTTAGCCGTCGGGGAGAATGAAGGGTAAGAGATAAGAGGCAGGGAAGGTCAGAGAGAAACTTTGCTTCTGAGGCCCAAACTGATAGGAATGTTTTACTTAAACGATGTAACAATTGTAAGACATGTGTAAGTAGTGTAAGTAGTATCTGGCACAGAGTAAGTGCTCTACAAGAATTTATAAATGCTAACTCCAAGCTCTTTTGATTTTTTAAAATTTGTTTTGTTTTAAATATCAGGACTTGTGTGTGTGTGTGTGTATGTGTATGTGTGGTGTGTGTGTGTGTGTGTGTGTGGTGTGTGTGTGTGTGTGTATGTGTGGTGTGTGTGTGTGTACTGGTGGTTGAACACAGTGGTGCTTTACTACTGAGCTACATCTATATTTTTGAAGCAGGGTCTCACCAAGTTGCTTAGGGTTTCGCTAAGGGGTAAGGCTGACCAGGAACTTGCCATCCTCCTGCCTAAGCCATCTTAGTCACTAGAATAACAGGCATGCACCACCATGCCCAGGTAGGACTTTCTATTGTTGACAACCCACAAAGGTCTGAGTTTCCTTTTGCTCCCGGTGCCTCTGCTGGGAGAACTCTTCTGGTCCTGCCATCCAGTAAGCCTTCCAGTGTACACATATTTATACCAAAATACAACCATTTCCTCGGTCATCTCCTAGGAGCAATGAAGGTAGATATCTGATAACTTCTTTTTCTTCCTCTATTGTTTGTTTGTTTATTCTGGGAACCAAATGAGCCACATCCCCTGCCTTTTTAAAATATTTTATTTTGAGATAGGCTCTCACTAGGTTGATTAGGGCCTTCCTAAGTTGCTAAGGTTGCCTTTGAACTTGTGATCCTCCTCTTCAGGATTGCAAGTTCAGCCTCAGCCTGGAACTTTGCAAGACCCTGTCTCAAAATAAAGAGATCTAGGAAAGCAGCTTGGTGGTGGCCTGCTGGTCTTGCATGTGTAAGGCCCCGGGTTCAATCCCAGTACCACACTGGGCTCGTTCTTCTTTATGATCCAGATGGGCAGAGAAAATACACACTCAGGAAACAAACGGGGACAATCTGTCCCAGACTGTGCCAACCCAGGTAAAGATAGTACTAAGCTATAGTGCGATGGAACTGAGGATGGTGACATTGTGGATGGAGATCTCAGAGAACCAGCCTAGCTTCTCTTCCTTTCATGTACTTGAAAACACTGGCCGAGTGGCCAAGCCTGCCAGGGGACCAAGCTAGCACCATGATAGCATTTGCCAAGCTCCCTCACATTTTCTCCTTAATCCGGTGAAGATGTTGCCATCACATCCTACTGGAGGAACCACCAGAGTGGCCTCTAAACCCAGCAGAACTGGGTTCAAACCCAGGTCCTGCCTTTGCTCTGCTCCGGAAGACTTGCATGGTCTCCCCTGAGCCTCGGTTTCTTCACCTGAAAAGTAAGAAGAAAAGCGTGGCCAATTCAACAGGGTTATTTTGAGGAACAAATGCTTAACACACATAACACTTTCTGAACATGCCCAAGCATGCAACAAGAACTCAGTAAATACAACCTATTATTATTCCCTTAAAAAAATTCCCAGCTCTAGCTCAATGTTTAATTCTCATTTTATTTTCTTGTATTAAATTTGCAGATAATATAACCTAGCTGTGTGTACATAATTAACTAAACATCGATGTGATGTTCATACCAGGGTATATGAAAGAAAAATAAAAGGGTACTCATACATAATAAAATAATGCACATTTCAATATTGAGATCAGTATGGAAGGCCTAATGAGGTGTTTGGTCTCAGGTGTTTATAACTATTTACAATGACTGATTTTACTTATTTATTTAATTTGTGGTACTGTGGATTTAACCCAAAGGTGCTGTACTACTGGTCTACACCCCCAGCCCTTTTTACTTTTATTTTGAGACAATCTTGCTAAGTTGCTGAGGCTTCAACCTACAGAGTAACCGGGATTACAGATGTGAACCACCATGACCACCTCTATAATGATTAACTTTAAATGAAGAGAATGAAGACAAAATTTTACTCAATATTTCCAATACTTCATTTTTATATTTGTCATTCAAAAAACTGGCTAAATAATATATTCCTATTCAATACATACAAATGATCATTGTGAATGCTACAGTTACTAAATATAGACTGAAATTGTGCCCTCTGCAGTGAATATCACACAAATGGTGAGTAAAATCATTTTATGCAAATTCAGGGTGAAGTTTGGAACAGAGCAAAGTACAATCTTTTCTCAATGTATAAAGTAATTGCATTCCTGATAATTCAGTATTATATTAAAATTGTGCAAAACTACCAAGACAGACATTTGGGATTTGGGACACTTCTTTGTGAGGTGCTGTGTTGGAGATTAGCCAAGAGTGCAGTGAAGCTGTCTAGGGTTGCCTGGCACAAACACACGTGTTCACGCCTGGTGGGAAAGTTGCCTGCACGCGGTCTTTTTATGTACCTGGTGGTTTCACCTGTTTGCTGAAGGCTTTGATTCAGCATCTCCAGTTATCTCATAACTTCACAAGCTGCCCCTGTTATTTCTGTAAATATAATAGTTAACTAGAATAATGAGCTGCCTGTAATCCTTTATTTGTGATCGCTGTGCTATTGATGATTGATGTCATGGTTTCTGTTCTGTTTAATGCCAACTACTCCCCTTCTCTAAAATCCTGTATAATCTCACAGTGTACTCAATAAACTCAGATTCTGCTTCAGTTTCTCCCCAGCTACATTCATAGATTTCTTTCACATGCAGCCTAAAAGCATCCGTGGTCCTGCTGTCCCAAGAAAAGAAGAACATCTAGCATGCCTAGTCCCTGATCACTGAAACCCAGTAGCACCCACCTAATATGGCAAATAGCAACCTCCACCCTAAATTTCCCAACAAACTCTCTAGAGGTAGCCAAGTCCTTTCCTTATATAAACAATCCACAATCATTTCATGTCATTACAAAAGACATCAGCAGGTGGCAGCATACATCAAGGTATTAAGTATTCAAGACCGGCAGCAAACCAGAGATCTAGGAGGACAGAGTTGGAACCAGAGAACAAACGACCTCACTTTTATTTGTAATAATTTCTTTGCACTACTATCAAGAAATGAGTAAAATATGACAAAAATTTTTAAAATGAGTGCACATAATGAAAACAAATTTATTTTTTATTATCTGTACATTTATTTTTATTTTATTTATTTATTTATTTGTTCTAGGGATTGAACCCAGGACACTTAATTACTGAGCCACATCCCTAGGCATTTCTATATTTTATTTTGAGACAGGGTCAAACTAAGTTGCTGAGGCTGACCTCGAACTTGCAATTCTCCCACCTCAGCCTCCAAAGTCTCTGGGATTACAGGTATGCGCTGCCATGCCCAGCAACACATTTCTTTTAAAAGACAATTCTTCTTAAAGCATCTAGCAAGAGAAATATCTGGACAGGATATTGCTAAACCATCTGTTTTCTTCCATTTACAAGCAGAAAAAGAATTGTGGCAGCTAAAGAATTGGGACTTCCACTTTTCCTTTTATAGGTTTTTAAAATCTCATTTGCACTGTATTTCTTCAAAGAATCAGGCTTCAGTGGGTTGAAAACACAAACACATCACACACACACACACACACACACACACACACACACACACACCCCACCGCCGCCGCCGCCACCGCCGCCGCCATCAAAACTTTGAGGAAACACCCTCCCCACACCACCAAAACACAGAAAGCATGAAGAAGGTGAGTGAGAAGGCTCACATTTCATAACGTCCACCTAGGGCTGGGAATGTGGCTCAGTGGCAGAACGCTTGTCTAGCACGCATGAGGGCCTGGGTTTCAAACCCCAGCATCGGAGGGAGAGGGGAAGTACCCACCTATATAATAAGAGCATTTATTAAATTTCATTTAATCCTCCAAATAACCCAGTGGGACTGGTGGTATAATCTTTACATAGGAGGACAGAAAATTCAGAGAAGACAATAAACTTGCCTAAATGGAGCCAGGAATAAAACCAAGATCTGTCAGAATTCAGCTCTTCTAGAAGCCTCATGCTGGATTAATTGTCACATCAGGGTCCTTCTCTCTTATATCAATATCCACAGGTCTGGGGCCAGTTTCACAGTCACAGGGACAGGCATTGGTGCCAAACTGTCCTCAGGAGTCAGTTCACTAATCTTTCCCTAAGTTAGGAATAAAGGGCTTTCTCCTTAACCAGTGAGGTGTGGTGTATCTCACATATCAAAGGTTAAAACAATAACAGCAGACCTATAAACTTCTCATTCCTATAAACTTCTACACACACACACACACACACACACACAAAACACACTCCAAAAATCAATCATCATGTTTTTTCATGCTCATTTTCCTGACTTGAACTTTTCCCCCATATATTAAGGTACTTTTCAGGGGAACAGGGGACAAGGAACTGAACCCAGGACCTCACACATGCTAAGCAAGCACTTAACTACATCCTTCACCATTTTTAACTTATTTTGAGATGATGTCTCTGTAAGTTACAAGACTGAACTTGAACTTGCAAACCTCCTGCCTTAATCTCCTGAGTAGCTGGAATTACAGATATGTGCCACCATATCTGGATTAAGATGCTTTTTTAAAAACTCTTATGGAATGGATATTTAAAACTTTAAGCCAGGTGCAGTGATGTAGGCCTGTAATCCCAGCAGCTCAGGAGACTGAGGCAGGAGGATCACAAGTTCAAAGCCAGCCTCAGCAACTTAGTAAGATCCTGTCCAAAAAGAAAAAAATAAAAAGGGCTGAGGATGTGGCCCAGTGGTTAAGTGCCCCTGGGTTCAATCCCCAGTACCAAAAACAAACAAAACTTTTTAAAAAATTATATAATGCTATTTTATTTAAGCCACATGTTATGGTTAGATATAAGGTGTTCCCCAAACACTCACGTGTGAGACAATACAAGAAAGTTTAAAGGTGAAATGATTGGGTTATGAGGGCCTTAATCTAATCAGTGTGTCAATCCACTGATAAGAGATTCCTTGCTGGTAACTGTAGCAAGTAGGGTGTGGCTAGAGGAGGTGGGTCCCTGGGGGCTTGCCCTTGATGTTTGTATTTAGTCAGTGGCAAGGGAACTGACTCTTTCTCTCTCTCTCTGCTTCCTGGTGTCATGTCCTGAGTTGCTTTCCTCCTCAACAGCCATCCACCAAGATATTCTGCCTCACCTTGGGCCCAGAGTAACAGACTCAGCTCTCTATGGACTGAGACCTTTGAAACCAGAAGCCCCAAATAAACTTTTCCTCCTTTAAGCTTGTTTTTGTAGGGTCCTTTGGTCATAGCAGTGAAAAAGCTGGCTAAATCACCACGTAATATCCCTGTAAGGAAATTTTATCAATGGGAAATTGAAACCCCCCAAAATTTAAGTAACTAGCAAAGATTGCAAAGTTATAAATGACAAAATCAGGATAGAAATTTCACATTTGAGCGAGGATCCCAAAAAAACGACTTGTTAGTTTGCTGTTGTTTCAGCACTGGGAACTGAACACAGAACCTCATTAATGCTAGCTAGGCAGGTGCTCTACCCCTGAGATACAACTCCAGGCCCCATGCAAAGTCTTGATAGTTTATTTGATAATTATAGGATTAGAACACAAATAATGACTGTTTCTCTTATTAACTGCTTCTGTTAAATGATTTTTAAGCTTTTTTTTTAAAGAAAAATGGACAGTGAAAGAAAGAGAGGATCAATTTTTTATTTAGTTTTTCAGGTGGCGTTGTGTACCTGCTGCTGGGGTTTGAATACATGTACTTCTGCACGCTGTAACCACTCAGCCATGGCTCCAGCCCCCTGAGACTCAGAATCACTATGATTCCCTTGACCTACATTTCCACCATAGTTTACTTAAAAAGTTAAGAAGTTTGGAGAATTTTTTTGGGCAAAAGAGTTGTCTAATATCTAGTGTTGGATATGAGAGGGAGTTATTCTCTTTCTGGAGTGTGGCTGAGCATGATCTTGGGAATTGGCAGAATTACTGTTCAAGGGCTGCCTAACTTTCTAGGTGTGTAGGTGTGAGAGACAAACTACTTCAAGCGTCTGTGCTTGAGGGTTTTACCCAGAGCCTCACACGTGTTAGGCAAACAGTCTACCACTGAGCAACATTCCCAGCCCTGTGCTTAAGTTTTGTTACCTATAAGTTGAAATCAATATTGAACACTCAAAAAATTATTTTTGTACCAGGGATTGAACCCAGGGGTGCTTAATCACTGAACCACATTTCCCAGTCCTTTTATTTTTTACTTTGAGACAGGGTCTCATTAAGTTGCTGAGGTTGGCTTTGAACTTGTAATCTTCCTGCCTCAGCATCATGAACCACCAGGATTGCAAGCATGTGCCACCACATACAATGTCAAAAAATTTTTTGAGGGTAAATTAAACAATATAAACAAGTTGCCTGCGGTATATAAAACACAACTTGAGTGCTCAATGAATTATTGTAAGTTTTCAGTTAATGTTAACACATTCCAGCATGTTGGCAAAGGCTTTTGTGATCTTCTTTAAAAACAAAAACAAGCCAAGTTTGGTGGTTCACATCTGCAGCCCCAGCAACTCAGAGGCAGAAGCAGGATGATCCCAAGTTCAAGGTCAGCCTCAGTAACTTAGTGAGACCCTCAGTAACTTAGGCCCTTTCTCAAAATAAAAAAAATAAAAAGTGCTGGTGACTTAGCTCAGTGGTTCAGAGTCCCTGGGTTCAATCCCCAGAAACAAAAAAGAAAAACAAATATGACCAAAGAACAGTAAAATACAATACACTTGTAGATTAAGAATAAATACTTTTGAACAGCGGAATTGGTGATACATATATATATGTATATATATACATATATATTATGTATATATATACACATATATGTTGGTTTTAAACAGTCCTCTCATATTCATTCTGTAAACGTCTTCTCCTTGCTTCTCCTTCTCCTTCTTTTTGTTGTCAATGCTGGTGCTTGAACCCAAGGTTCTCATGTGCTATCACTGAGCTATTCTGTAAACTTCCACTACATTCCTGCAATTGTAAAATTACATCTCTCAAGATAGTATTAATTTTTAAATAATGGCTTCACAGTTACCAATTGTGAGGGTGCATAGCCTTGTACATAGGGAAAAACCAACAGAAGCTGTGCAAAATATCAACACACCGATACCTCTTTACTCCCACAATATGACACTTCCATAAGCATTAACTCAGTCGTCCTGCAGGCCAGAATTTGACCCTACATGGGATAAAAAACAGGCAGACAGAATGGCACTTATTACCTCCTTGTATTAGACAAGGTACCTCACCTGAGTCTACTTTCTGATGTAAAACGAAGGCAATACTTATTTTATGATCTTTTGCAATAATTAAGCAAGGTAATATCTGCAGCATATCTAAAGCAGGTGATAACTACAATTATGGTAATGACAGATTAAACCCATTTAGGTAGGAAACAACAGTAGTGGAGCTGGATCCCAGGTCTGTCTAATTCCCAAGTCAGCGATCTTTATTGATTACACTGTTAAGGTATGTAAGTTGTCTTTAGTGAGAGGGGTCTGGGCCGCAGGAATGCTTAATTTCTCCGTGCCCTGCAGTGACATGTATGTATCCTCGATTGTTCACTATTTGGGTAGACTGTTCTCATTCGTACTCTGCAATCTGGGCATAGGAAGTATAACAAAACGCAGCAAGAATTCTGTGGGTAAAGAAGGAAAGTCCCGGGAATTCACCCACTACCAGAGCACTGAGTGGAGAACCTGTGCCCAGCCCAGATGTTGATATTTTCCTCCCTCGGCCCCGCCCCCCGCCACGCGGGGCTCCAGCCACGCCCCCAAGCCGAGGTTCCTGGGGCGGGACTCGCCGGGCGTCTCCGTTTGCTCACAGGGAATCCCTCCCTAGCCAATCGCATCAGAGCCTCCAGACTGCCCCGAATAAAGATGGCGGGGGAGGCCTCTGTGAGGGCACTCTGAGCTGAAAGGCAGAATCTGCGGCGGACAGCCCAGGCAGTGGTAGCAGCGCGGCTGGTACCATGGAGGAGGGCACCAGCGCAGGCTGCGGTGGCAGCGACAGCAGCATTAGCGGGAGTGGGGGGGCGCAGCAAAGGGAGCTGGAGCGCATGGCTGAAGTCCTGGTCACTGGAGAGCAGTTACGGTAAGACGAGGGGCAGAGCGGGTGGGCTTGCGGTGCCACTGCCAGCCCGTGCCGCCGCGATCCTGCGCGCACGCGCGCCGTGTCTAGTGGCTTGCGAGTCGCACGGGGCGCTTGGACAGGTGCAGACGCGTGGATGGTCCATGCTGCGCCGCTCCTCGCTGCTGTAGCGGCCGGACTCGCACCGCGCGCGGGGCTGTCCGGGCAGACACAGGCGAGCGGGTGATGCGCGCTGCGCCCGAGCCTGGTTGCTGCAGCCCTGCGCCCGGGTGACTCGCCACCACCCGCCGCGCGCTCCCTCCACTTAGGTACCTGGGGGCTGCAGACCCTCCCAGCTGACAGCCTGCACCTTGTCCGACCAGGGAGCGAGCCAGGTCGATGTGGGGTCCGAGCCGACCTCAGTCCCCATACTCCTAGTTAAAAGAAACCAGCTCAAAAATCGCTTCAATTTCAGTTTACCTTTTTTTTCTTGGCAAGTCATACTTCACTCCCCTGAGCCTCAGGTTTTCATCTGTAAAATGGGGTCCACCCTCCTTTTAAGTGTTGTTGTGAAAGATAAACCTAGTATCATTCCGAAACCCTTGAACTATCCGTTAATTGGCACATCGTTGGTCATCATTAAGACCACCAGGGGGCGTGGAGGCACCTTGTTGGTGCCTTTCTGCTGTGCCAACTTTCCCAGAGTGAGCGCTTTGGGCAGCGGACTCCATTGATCATCCACGGGCTGCAGCAAGAATCAGAACTTATTCGGTCGCGCTGCACCCAGAAACAAGCTTTGGTCCCCAGCGTCCCCTCTATTCCCATCGCTTCCTGTTCCTTTCTCTGGAGGATGTGTTTAAGGATTGTGTTCATGGTCAGACTGGTTCCACAGCTGCCCTTGGTATGGTCATAAATCAGTTTGCCGGGAAAAAATCCAGCTTTGTAGTGTTTGAGCCTTAACTTGCACGTGGGCCCCAGTTGCTGCTAAGTCTGCGCTTGAATTTCCCAGCTCATTTTGGTTTCCAGATGACTGCGTTTCAGGACCTGATGAGAATCTCGAGAAGATTCCTGAGTTTGGTAGACCCCCCAGCTTGCAGCATTTAGCTTAAGGAAGTAAACATTGGAAGTCAGAATTCATGTCACAAGAGGCAAATTGCACATTTCTAGTTCTTGTTGATTTTTTCAAATGTATGGTCAAAATTAAAGGGACTAAAAACTTTTTTTTTATTCAAGAGTATTTTCTAACTAAAATTTGAAGCTAAGCTCTTGTGATTCAATCTGAAACTTTTCTTTTTCATGGTTTGATTTCTTCGCTCCTCATTGCTATATTTTCTTTTTTTAGAGTCCTCCCTTGGATAAAGTTACTTGCTTTTTATTTCTTTTATAAATACTGGGCTGTGTGTGGTGACTTTCTTTGTCCAGCAATCTCTTTGTCCTTCAAGGTGCAACTTAAATGGACCTTCCTACTGGTCCTCAGCATTTGTTCTTCCCTCGTTCCTATCACCTCTCTGCTCTGCAGCAAATTTGAGGGTCACCCACCAGCAAGTGGTAAGGCTGTCACTCAGGAGTTAGAACTATTTGAATTTCTGCTCCCCAACTCTACCAACAAGAGGCAGCATTAGGTTTGTTTAAGCCGGAATGAATCCTGGCTGTGTTAGCCACAACTAGTGTGGGACCTTGGACAATTTATTTAATTTAGAACAATGATAATAATGGAATTTACCTTATAGTGTTATTACAAAGACTAGATATGTTAGTGCTTAGACCAGTGCCCTGTGTATAAGCACCATATCAGCATTGCCTATTGTAGCTGTGACCTTGGACAAGTTCATCCACTTCTCCGAGTCTCTATTTCCTCCTCTGTAAAATGGCAATAAAGAGAAAAGTATTTCATGAGGTGCTCCTGAGAATTTGCCCCAGGGGTTCTTGTTAGCAAGCAATCTACAAATGCTGTCTGGAGTTAACTGATAATATTGGTCTTTCTGCGTCACATGTGACTTGTTACATAAAGCCTGGTTGGGCTGGGTGTGGTAGCGAACACCTTTAATCCCAGTGATTTGGGAGGCTGAGGCAGGAGGATTGCAAGTTCAAGTCCATCCTCAGCAATTTAGCAAGGCCTGAAGCAACTTAGTGAAACCCTATCTCAAAAAAAAAGGGGGGGGCTAAGGATGTAAGTCAGTAATAAATCACCCCTGACAGATGAAGAAAAACAAACAAAAAAACAAGCTGAGGTTTAATCCTCAGTACAAAAACAAAAACCTCTCAGGAAGGAGGGTTATTATAAGCATTTATTAGTTTTTGTGACTTTGGAACAATTTACCTCTCTTGCCCCAGTTTCTTCTTCTGTAGAAGAGAGATTCTTAATTTTTTAATTTTTTAAAAATTTTATTAGTACAGGGACTGGCACCCAGGATCTCAAACATGCTAAGCAAATACTCTACCACTGAGCTGTATCCCAGCCTTTTCTATTTTACTTTGAGATTGGGTCTTACTAAGTTGCCCAGGCTGGCTGTGAACTTGTAATTCATCTGCCTCAGCCTCCCCAGGTGCTGGGATTACATGTCCAGTTTATAAAAAGAAGTCTGGTGACAGTCACGCTCAGAAGTTTTGGGAGGATAAAGTGAGATGCTGTGTGTAAAAGTTTTAGTAAATATCAGCCATTTAATTGCACTTTGGAAAATTTTAATCTTTGTCTTGTTATTTCAGCCATTTTACACCTGTCACTGACACATAAATTTCTCAGTAAATGTCTGAATGAGTGTTGTATAAAATCCAACTCATTCTATTAGTAGAGTAATACAGTATTTAGAATTCAGGGACTGAAGTGGCTGCATGTCTGGCTTCCTGATTACTGCAGGGGGGGAAGCTTGGCTATCCTTGTTACTGTTACAGCACGTTCTTCTGTTCCCAGCTGCCCTCTTAACTGTATGATGGTGGCCACTTTGTGTTGACCAGGCCACCGGCCTCCAGATGCTTTACACACACCCCTGACTCACCTCTGCTTTCTCCTGCCTTTGCATTGGTTTCTGGATCATCAGTGCTGAGGTTGGGATGATGCAGAATGAGGAAGCCAGAGACTGGGACTGAAATAAAAAGTCGGGCTCCCAGGCCCAGTTCTGTTCACTTCCTTTTCCTTTCTCTTTATTTTTGTAGCTCTGTTAACCTGGTGAATCTTTGCAACCCTCACACCCTGCAGAACGGGAATAATATCTTCCCATGTAAGATTTGTGGTGTTAGATCAGATGGGGTACAATATGGGAAGGCTCTCTGTAAAATAAATTAACAAATCAAGAAGAGTGTTGTTATGAGCATCATCTGCTCCAGATGTGAAATTAGGGGCTGGCTGCACAATGATACTTTTCTGCAGTTCTTTGCATAAGGACAACAGACCTAACATTTCCGGCTTTCCTTTCCAGCTTGATGGCAGGACACTTTTCCTAATTTTCTTTCTGCTTTTTTCTTTGGCATAAAGACTTTGCTTCCTTGCCTGATTATTTTCCATGTTTTTGCATCTTAGGAATGAATTTGGATTCACACCCTGAGGATGGACTGTAATAAAAATGATAGCTAGTAGTAAGTGTTGGCCAGAATGTAGAAAAATTAGAACTCTCATACACTGTTGGTGGTAGTAGAAAATGGTATAGCCACTTTGGAAAATAATCTGACAGTTCCTTAAGATTAAGCATAAAAGGACTGGAGTGGTGGCTCTGTGGTATAGTGCTTGCCTGGCATGCATGAGGACCCAGGTTCGAACCCCAGCATCACATATACACTAAGTGTTGGAGCAATGAAAACCAGATGAAAAACTAAATAAAATTGATTCTCTCTCCTCTCTTTTTTAAAAAAATGATTAAGCATAGAGTTACCACATGACCCAGAAATTCTGTTCCTTGATATATACTCAAGAGAAATGAGAACTTATATCCACAGACATCCACAACAGTATTATTCATAAAAACAGAAACAACTCAAATGTCCCTCAGTTGATGAATGAATAAACAAAATGTGGTCAGTTAGGGATGGAATATTAAGTATGTATTCATGGGTGAATTTTGACAAGATTCTATTAAATGAAAGAAGCCAGATCTAAAAGGACAAATATTGTATGACTCCATTTTTTTTAAAGAGAGAAGGACAGTGAGGATCAATTTGTATTGAGTTTTTCACATGGCTTTCGTTGCCCTGACACTTAATTGTGTACATGGGTGCTGGGGCTTGAACCTGTGTACTCGCGCATGCCGGGCAAGCGCGCCCCGCGCCATAACCACCAAGCCACTGCTCTAGCCCCCAGTATGACTCCATTTTTATGAAATATCCAGAGTACATAAATCAATAAAAAGATAGAAAGTAGATTGACAATTGCCAGGGGCAGTGGAAAGGGGAATGGAGGGTGACTGTCAGTGCATGTGGAATTTCTTTTTGGGTTGATGAAATTATCTAACCCTGATTTGTATGATGGTTGCACAACTCTGGATATACTTAAAATCACTACTCTGTATACATTAAGTGGTTGAGTTGGTTGGTATGTGAATTATATTTCAATAAAGCTATTATAAAATGCATTCAGATAAAACATTGGAATGATAGAACACAAAATATTAAAAATTTGTAATTCATTTTCTGTTCTCCAAAGATTACAATAATTTTCATCACTAATTAAATAACATTGTATTATTACAATACCAGGGGGACATACATGTGTTTGTATAGATATATATATGTGTGTGTGTGTATATATATATATTTGTAAAATTGTATATGGTAGTGAAATTTGTTACATTCTTGCATATACATGCCATATAACAATATAATTTGGTTGACTTCACTCCCCAGTACTTCCCCTTTCTCCCTGCTCCTGGTGGAACTGACATTTTATACATATATTATTATAGTATTTTGTATAAATCTACTATGTTGAAATTCATACAGTTGTAACTGTGACTTATTGCACCTTGGTCTTTATAAGTACCAGAGCTACTTAAAAAGGAAGATGTTTGTGATAGAGCATTTGAAAACAAGCCTAAAAATATCAGTTTGTTCTTCTTGCAATAATGGTGGGAATGATCATCAAAACAGTAACACGCCAGAAAGGGTGGTGCACGCCTCTGTTTCCCGCTATTGGGAAGGCTGAGATAGGAAGATCTCAAGTTAAAGACCAGGCCGGGCAACTTAGGGAGACCCTCTCTAAATAGAAACTATTTAAAAAGGGCTGGGGATGTAGCTCAATGGAAGAGCTCCCCAGGGTTCTATCCCCAGTACTACTAAGAGAAAAAAATAAAAAACAATAACAGATAACATTTATTACCTGCCTAGGTTTCTTCTTTGCACTTTATATATGTTAATTCCTTAACTCTTTGTAGCAACTTTATGCAGTGGATACTTTTATTACCCTCATTTTACATGTGAGGAAACCAAGGCACAGAGCATTTAAACTAACTGGCTATAGGTTTTTCAGCCACAAAGTGATAGAGATGAGAGTTCTTTTTCTTAAGCAGGATGCCCAGCTACGATCAGTGTCTCCAACTAGTGACTTAGTTCAAAAAAATAGAACACTAAAATTTAAAACAGAATCATGTGTGCGAGACTGTCACATTACAGTGTGATAACTTTCGCACACCAAAAAGAGTTGACAAATGGTTTTTCCGTTCTGTTGGGGAAAATCTAATTTATTCCTAGAAGTGTTTATGTTTTGACAAGACAGAATCCATTTTTTTCTTCACTAAATGTTAAACTTGGTCTTTCTTGCCATGTGGTTTTGAAAATTTAATTTGGACTTCATTTATTCTGAATGTGTAACCCTTTTAATACGAACATAAATTACAGTTTGTTTACTGCTTTGCTATGGGTGAGCTTGCTAGAGGAGTCAAGAGAATTAAGAATGTAAGAGGAATGCTTAAGTAAGAGAAAACGTTCCTAGCGTTTCGTTTGTTCTCTTCTACCTAGAGTAAATAGTCTAATTACAGCAATCTTACCCTGTCACTGAAGCCCTATCCCCAAAAGAAGTTCACTAGGCAATGAGTTTTAGCAAAGTTGTAGGAAATTGTAGTTCTTTCAGAATTTTTGCTCTAACACACTGACTTTCCAAACTTGCCTTTTTCATTAAAAAAAATATATTCACTAAATATTGAATTGCTCTCCTGAATTTGCTTTGCAAATGTCAATGCACTGTGCTGATGAAAGTTTAGAAAAACAAAAGACAGAGGAGCCAAAGAACAAGGTACAATAAGTCAAATAAATATAAGGAAATCAGAAAACATAGGATAGGAGCAAAAGAAATAATTTTTTTACAACTTTGAACCTAAGAAACTTTCAGGTTTCTTAGAATCATAAGAAGGTCTAAGAGGGTAGATAGCCCTTGCTGATGATCATCAGAAGCTGAGCTGTACTGGACACTGTAACAGATGGGAACTTTAGACAGGCCACCTCCCCAGGTCTGCTGCTGAAACCTAGGGACTCAAATGGAGGTAATAGTTTTATTCTTTTAAACAACAGAAAAGTCAGGAAATCACTGCCTATACAGATTTTAAAAGTTGAAGCGGTGGTGGAGAGTCACCATGTTTGCAGTCAGTTCATAGAAGCTAAGGGTAACGCAGGCTTTTCCAGCATCCAGACCCTTTTCTTTTCTGCTTCCCAAATTGGATATGAGGGCATGGAGCACAGTCCTGGCATGTAGAAGGCCCTAGGTAGAAGGCCCTAGGCCCTCAGTAAGAACTACTTTCTTATGTGGAGGGAGAGCTCACAAAAATACTTTGTAACTTGCAAAGCCGTGATACTAAAAGACACCCTGTAAGTGCTCAGTAAAGGTGGAATCATACCCCTCTGCAGTTATTTTTATATATAACTTTTGAAAAAGGACTGATAACTGTTTATGAATGATATATTTGTGATTATGTTTTAAAAGGCCAATGCCAGTGTTTAATAATGGCTTCTGACAGTTGTGGAATTAGTAATCCTGAAAATAAGTCAAATAAACTTCAAAAGAAGAGAATGCCAGTGGAAGGAAAACCATTCTCCTCTACTGTTATTTTTAGTACTCATTTGGATCTGTTTCTTATTTCCCTTTATTAGGTTGTGACTTTTTCTCTCTCTCTCTCTCTCTCTCTCTCTCTCTCTCGGTACTGGGATTCGACCCAGGGGCACTTAACTGCTAAGCCACATCCCCACTCCTTTTTATTTTTATTTTGAGACAGGGTCTTGCTAAGTTGCTGAGGCTGGCTTTGAACTTGTGATCCTCCTGCCTCAGCCTCCCCAGATACTGGGATTAAAGGCATGAGCCACCATGCCTGGCTTCTTAGGTGGTGGCTCTTAAATGCTGAGTATCCATGAGTTCAGTGATTAGGAAACAGCAAAGGAACCAGCAGTGAGTCCCTCTGTATATGAAACGATCACACCTTTCTTTTCTTTTTCTTTTTTCCTTCAGTGCTGGTGATGGAACTCAGGAGACTCTGCCACTGAGCTATGTCTCCAGCCATTTTCCTTTTTAATTTTGAGACATTGCTTCACTAAGTTGTCCATACTGGCCTCAAACTTGTGATCCTCCTGCCTCAGCCTCCTGAGTTGCTGTGATTGCAGGCATGGCTACCATACCTAGCGTGATCATACCTTCCTGTGTCCCTCCATTATCTAGCAGACAGGTAGCCACCAGATCCGAGATCCTTAACTAAACTTGGAAGCTTATGTCAGGGGCTATTTTTATGGATTTGTAGATACATGGGGACCACAGTGGAGATGGAGTGGGGCAAGATGGCTTAGTGGGACAGGCAGCATGCATACAAACAGCTGTTCCCATGGTGATGGCAGCAGGAGCAACGTGAGCAATTGTCATTGTGACTGGCTGGAATGGCTTCCTCCTTAGAAGTATTCATAGATAGCACTACCTCAGGTCTGCACATCAACTCACTTTTCTGTATCTTTTATGTTTTGTTTGTGATACTGGCAATTGAACTTGGGACACTTTGTCATTGAGCCACATCCCTGGCCCTTTTTATTTTTTATTTTGAGTCAGGGTCTTGCTAAGTTGCTGAGGCTGGCCTCCAACTTCAATCCTCCTGCCTCAGTCTTCCTGGTTGCTTGGATTACAGGTATGTGCTACTGCACCTGGTTCTTCTGTATCTTTTAAAACATTTAAATGTCTGATAGGGAAGGCAAAATGGAGCCTTGAAACACATTACAGAGTGTGGGGTATGACACCCTTGTGTAGCTCTAGCTTTGGGTACAGCTGTTACTGTGGTATAGCACTAGGGGACAGATGGGCCTGTGGCTTAGGGAAGCCCATGGCAGCTGCAGAGGTAGGTAGCTGCAGTTGGTGACTGAGGAAGGCTCAAGTTTTCCCACTATGATGTCCAGGCTGCTCACTAATGGTTTTGTAGCTGGTGTCGATCCTGTCTCCCTGCAGTCATTATCCCTGCAGATTTCTGATTCTGTGTTTCCCCAGAAACTCCCTTTGTGGAGCAAACTTAAATTCATGAAGGGGCACGTAATGTGGAGGACTGGGAGTTGCGAGGCTTCCTGGATGGGGAAAGACAGAAGTCACATCTGACATGAATCTTAGGTCTCATGCACCAAATAAAATATGTATTTTAATATCTGGATATAGGAGATATTAAGTTCATATCATAATTATTCAACAGAATACAATAAGTAGAAAAATTGAGAAACATGAGGGAGTTGAAGATGCTCTCAGGCATTTGTGCCAAAGGATATTTAGAAAAGAGAACTATGGGGACTGGAGCAGTGGCTCAGTGGTTATGGCACTTGCCTGGCCTGTGCAAGGATGCGGGTTCAAACCCCAGCACCACATACAGCAAAGTGTAGGTGCAATGAAAGCCACATGAAAAACTAAATAAAGTCAGTTCTCTTTTTCCTTCTCAAAAAAGGAAAAAGAGCCCTGCCTCCAGCATAGGGAAAGTAGCTGCCTTAGAAACTCTTGCAGTCAGGGACTTAAGAGAGAAGAAGCACACAACCCTTACACCTAGGTCATGGGTGAACAGACAGCCTGCATTGTGGGAAACCAGGCCAGAGTGGACCGTCAGGTCCTAGACTGCCCTGACACTGAAGTGTCGAGCCTGTGACAGTGGCTTGGTCAAAGCACTTGGTCCAGAAATTTAGTACAAAAGCTTAGAGGTGACACTCATCGTTGTAGAGAAGGGGCATGTAGCCAAGTGTCAGATCCTGTTCTGTGCATTTGTGTGTGCATTACATCCTTGCATTCTTATAATAATTCCTTTACTGCCATTTTAAAGTGGAAGGGATCATCACACGAGCAATTTGGCCAAGGTCATGTAGGTGGTAAGTATGGAACCTTGTTTCGGTCCCTTGATTTTTGAATCCAGGCCTCTTAGAGTCCCTACTAAATGCAGTCAACTGTGGAAGTAACCCCTTAAAATATCGAGAATTAAGGCCCCTTCCCTTTGCCTTCAAGTCACAGTCAAAGAGGGGTGGGTAGAGGGGGAAAGCATCATGTGCATTTAAGTAATAATTTGAAAGGACAATATATAGAGTGGTTTAAACAATGAATGGCATTGGTTATGCAACATTGATTTCAGGTAAGGCTGGGTCAGAAATTCAGGTCTTGCCGGGTACAATAGTGCACATCTGTGATCCTAGCAGCTTGGGAGTCTTGAGACAGGAGGATTGGAAGTTCAAAGCCAGCCTCAGCAATTTGGCAAGACTGTAAGCAACTTAGCAAGACCCTGTCTCAAAAACAAACAAATAAACAAAAAAGGAAAGTGGGCTGGGGATATGACTCAGTGGTTAAGCATCTCTGGGTCCTGGATTCAATCCCTGGTACCAAAAAAAAAAAAAAAATCTCCATTCTCATTCTCCTGTTCTCTGTATTTGCTTGCTTGCATGTTTTCTTAGCGTTAGCTTTGTCTTATTATTTTTTTTTTAAAGAGAGAGGGACAGTGAGAAAGAGCGAATCAATAATCAATTTTATTTAGGTTTTCATCTGGTTTTTGTTGCTCTGACACTTTGTTGTGTACGTGGTGCTTGGGTTTGAACCTGGGTCCTCATGCATGCTGAGCCACCGCTCCAGCCCCAAGCATTAGCATTGTCTTGGTGGAGACCTCTTTTGTAGTCACAAGATGCCCACTGGCACCAACCAAGGCTGAAGAAAGGGCTGGCTGTCATCAGCCACCAACAAGTCTTCAGTTTTGATTTTTTTAGACCATCTTTAATCAGACCTGTGGGATCTTAAAGCAAAGACGTGTCTACTGTTGGTTGCCTGTGCCTCCCCATCTGCAGTTTTGTGGCAAGGAGGATGGTATTCCCCTGCTACCTTAGATCACTCTGTCCTTGAGGAAAGATAGGGGCTCATCCCCACTCAGTAGCTGCTGTGCTTTGGAGAGGGAGTCAGCGGTCAGGGTTATAGATAAAGCACAGCGTCCTCTGAAAAAGGTCACAGGCTCAACGATGAGGCACCAGAGAAGGCTAAGATGTGATTATGGCAAAATTGAAGGAGGAATCCTTTAAAGTTGGGAGGGAAAAAAGTTTCTATGGAGGAAAAAGTACTGAAAGAAGAGCTGCAGGAAAGACATGGACTGGGAGAGGCTGGGAGACGTTGGCCTGCGTGACTGCGTTCACCATAGTGTTCCCTCCGAGGATAGTGGCCTGTCATCCACATACTTGCCCCCGCTGATCCCTTATTTGGAAGATGTGGCCTTGCTGTTCAACAGTTGCTTGGGAATGGAAGCAAAATGAAGCTCAGCACATGACTACAGCTGCAAATGGCTCAAGTTCAAGTTGGAAGAAATGATTTTTGTGCTACTTGAATTGTGACGTCTTTCCAAGAAGTTCCTCCACCTGGAGTCCCAGCCAAAGCTGTCTATAAGTTATTGCTTTGTATAAGCAAAGCTGCTTGAGGAATAATTTAGATGCAGACTTTCTGGGAAAGTTGCAGAATGGTCTTTACTTATATAACTCAGAGAGCAAAGGTCTTTCAGATCACACGTATATTTTGTCAAATTTTTCCTTCCATCTCTCTAAATTGGAAATTGAATGTACCTTTGATTACCAAGGGAGCATTTTTTTCTATTCTTAATACGATTGAAGCTTATACCTCAGTATTCCATTGCATTGATATGACATTAGTAACTCTGGTATTGACTTTGTGCTTCATTGTATTGTAAACATCATAGGAATAATACAAATAAAACTGGTATTATTTATAGTTACTAATATAGGCATTTAAGTTTTATTTTTAAAAATGGGTAGTGTGTGCACAGAGGCAGCAAACCTTTTGAATTCGAGTACTGACAAGGAACTGTGACATAAAAAGCATGTTTTTCCTTTGTCTCCACTGCAAAAGAGAAAAAGATCCGGATAAGCCCACTGAAAGGCATCCAGGAGATCTAAGAAGCAGGGCTTGGAGGGAGCGCCTCTGTCTATACACTCAGCAACTGCTGACTTCTCGCTGGCGAAGGCTTTAAGCCTGGAGGAGCAGAGTCTGATTACTGGACTTCGTTGTAATTTACACTTGTGTCTTGCAAGTAAAGATGCAATAGTTAGGGCCTTAGATGCTGCTGTGCTTGTGCACTGGGATTTTCCTTTAGACCCTACTATGCTTGTGCACCAGGGGGTTATCATGGAACAAACGATGTGATAATTTACATGCTTAATGAACCCAAGGGCGTCATTTCCGTGATCTCCCTGTTCGCTGCTTTTTGAGTGGTTATTTTGCTGCTAGATCTTTTCCTAAAGGGGTACACAGAGGAGGAGAGGAAGTTCATTTGGCTCTTTGTCAGCAGTTCTGAAAGAATGTTTATTTAGGGAGGCTTTTGAAATTGGTGAGGATTTGGGGATTGTGTGGACATTTTTAGTTATTCCATCTCATCCTTATCCCATCTGTATTCTTACATTCCTGGTTGAAGCCAGATCTCCTGGTAGTTCTGGGGAGCTTGTGTGTGTGTGTGTGGGTGGGTGGGGGGTCATAAAGATGCCCTAGGTTTTCTTCTCCCTCTGTTTTTTTTTTTTTTTTTGTACTGGGAATTTAACCCAGGGGCAGTTTACCACTAAGCCATATCCCCAGCTCTTTTTTTACTTTATTCTGAGACAGGGTCAAACTAAGTTACTTAGGGCTAAATTGCTGAGGCTGCTCTTGGACTTGTGACCCTCCTGCCTTGGCCTCCTGAGCTGCTAGTATTATAGGCATGCACCTCCATGCCTAGCCCTTCCGAGGTTGTTGAGATTTAGATTGTTTCCCTGCCACCTGTAACTCCTACCAGCACTCCTTCATTGATCTCCATCCTCTACCAGAGAAAACATCTAGTGACCAGGACTCAGTCTCTTCCTAAAGAGCTTCTGAATATGTAGACTTTACCAGGAGGCCCCAATCACTGTAGCAATCATATTTAAGAAAACTAACATACATTTTTGAAAATCATTGCAATTTTTATTGGTGGCTTTTGTGAAAGGAGATTTTATTATCACATTTATCTTAACAATTTTTTTTTTTTTTTGGTACCAGGCACTGAACCCAGGGGTGCTTAACCATTGAGTCACATTCCCAACCCTTTTTATATTTTACTTTGAGACAGGGTCTTGCTAAGTTGCTTAGGGCCTTGCTAAATTACTGAGGCTGACTTTGAGCCTATAGAATAGGTTTACCCATTTTAAAACTAAAACATAAACTCCTTTGTTAGATCACCCTGCCTCAACATCTTGAGCTGCTGAGATTACACACATGCACTGTTGCACCCAGTTTATAATAACTTCTTAAATGCCCATATACCTGGGGCTGGAGTGGTGGCTCAGCAGTTATAGCACTTGCCTGGCATGTGCAAGGACCCAAGTTCAAACCCCAGCACCATGTACACAATGAAGTGTCAGAGCAATGAAGGCCACATGAAACACTAAATAAAAAATTGTCTTTCTCTCTCTCTCTCACCATCCTTCTCTCTTTAAAAAAAAAAAGACCATATACCCATAATAAAATAGGGGTTTGTTTTACTTACTAGAACATAGCAAGAATTAGTTAATTAACATGTCTGAGGGTCCTGGGAATTGGGCCTTCATAGAAATTGCAGTACAGTGTATAAAACACTTAAAACTATACTTGGATCTCTTCAGAGTCTTTTCAGAGGTTAAATCTGTGAAATGGAGTTAATCACTTAAAACTACACACATCTGAATGCAGACATTTATACGGCGTTAGGCTGCATGGCTCTGAGACTCACGTCTGTCTTATCTGCGTGACCTGAAATGCCGTCCCTGGTAGAAGGTCATCACAGTGAGTGTGTTTTTCATAGGTTTTCTTCTCCGAGAGCCTTAATGTCCCAGTTGATGATGCTTTTGGATGAAGATCAAGGGGTTTGTGGGCTTGTTTTCCTTTCCCCAGGAGACTTTTGGAATGGAGGTATAAGCAAAAAGTGAAGCTTTCTAGAGCAGAAGACCAAGTCTCATTGGCAGATTTCTTATTCTAGTGACTGAAAAGAATGAGTGCTGTATCTGCTGTGAGCTCTCCGATACCTTGCGTGGACTTTCATCAAGCGGGCTACAACACTTTGGCCCCTTTGTGTGGTGAGGTGGGTGAAGGTAAATACATGGTATTTTGTGGTGCAGATTAAGGAATGTTGTTTTAGTCAGCATTTTGTAAACAAAAGACCCGAGAACAATATAGAGGAGGAAAAGTTTGTTTTGGCTCACGGTTTCAGAAGTTCAGTCCATTGTTGTCCAATTCCATTGCTTGGGGCCCAAGATGAGATAGAACATCATGGCAGAAGGGATGGCAGAGGAGAGCAGCTCAGGATATGGCTACCAGGAAACAGAGAGAGAGAGAGAAAGAGCTTCACTTACCAGGAACAAAATAGAAATCCCAAAGGCAGGCCCCCAGTGACATGTCTCCTCCAGACACACCCTACCTGCCTACTGCTGCCTCCCCAGTTAATCCATATCATAATCATTTCACCTCAGCACATTTTGTTTTGTCTCACACATGAACTTTGTTGTTGTTTTTTTTTTATAAGAGAGAGAGCGACAGTGAGTGAGAGAATCAATTTTATTTAGTTTTTCATGTGACTTTCATTGCTCTGACTCTTCATTGTGTATGTAGTGCTGGGGTTCTAACCTGCTTCCTTGCACATGCCAGGCAAGCGCGGTAACCACTGAGCCCCTCACACATGAACTTTTTTTAAAATTAATTTTATTTAGTTTTCATTTGGCCCTCATTGTTCTGACATCTTCTTGGGTGCGTGGTGCTGGGGTTTGAACCAATGGACTCGCGCATGCAAGATGAGTGCCGTAACCGCTAAGCCACCGCTCCAGCCCACACATGAACTTTTGAGGGACACCTCATATCTAAACCTTAACAAATGGCTTTACTAGAAATCCACAAATACAGACAGTGGTCAGAAAGGGACACCAATTTCTCCACCTTCTTGGTATTCTACAAAGAGCTAAGTATGAATGGACGCTGCCTGACAGCATGCTTCTCTTCCACCAGGGGAACCTCTCTGTTGAGTGGTCTTCCTGTAGGGCAAACATGGGAACGACTGAATGACCTCATCTCTGGTTCATATAGTGTGAACTCAGGCGCTGAAGGGCCTGAACTTGGAATGATGGGTACACAGCAACTGGAAATCTTGAGTTGAAGTCATAGTCTCTGCACCCAGTCCACCAGCTCACTGCCTGACAAATCAAGCTGAGCTTCTGAGGTCACACCCACAAACCCTGCATGTCCCTCCAGTCTGGCAGGTATTGCACTATCGGAGGTGAGGTATGGTACCATATTCATTCTCATGTCCAAAGTTTCCATGCTTAAAATCCAGAAAAGGGCATATCATTATTTCAGTGGTACAGTTGTATTTTTTACTTACTCTGATGTTTTGAAACAAGGAATTTTATAAATCATAGTGTTAGGCCAAAGGTTAAATTAGCTTATATCTTTTCATCTCTGACTTTTCTTAATTGCTAACGCTGAACTTTCATGTTTTCCTTCTGCCCAGATAGAAGGATAAATTATTCCTTGGGAGTGGATTTTAAATTTTATTATTAGGCTATCAATTGCAATATTTTCTGGTTCTATGTTATTCTGATTTTTAAAGACTTTTCAATAAATAATAATAGTAGAATAGTAACTTCTATTTATTGAGCCCATACTAGGTGCCAGGTAGTATGATAAGCACTTCATGTCAATTATATTATTAAATCTAGGAGTAGATAGCTTCAGTTGAGAGTTGAGGCTGCAGAAGCTTTGAATGGTTAAAAACTTGCCCCAGGTCCAAAGTACGCCAGTTGGAGCTGGAATTGTAGTCCATAGCCTCTCTGCAAAAGCCATGCTGTCTTGAGTGTTCATTATACAACTGGGCTCAGCCTTAACCATTGAAGCCTGGAGGTGAGAGGTGGACCCTGTGGCCACAGGGGACATGGAGCCTACACCTTTGAAACTTAACTAATCTCTAAATATTTCTATGATGGGCAAAAAAAATTAAGCTGACATGTAATAATTATGACAGCTATGTGTATGAAATTGACATTAATTCATAAAGAATCAAATATTTAAAAGCTCTTTTGAGGGCTTAGGTTGATCGTATGACTAATTTTTCTCTCCACTGCCATGTATAACTAATTGCCAAGTAACTTACCAGTGAGTGTGTGTATAGTGAATATGTCAGATTGACTTCTCTATGTTTATTTGCAGTTAACATTATGCATTCTTGATTAAAAATATTAGTAATTGTGAATGTGAATCTATTGGTCATATTTTAGGTTCTGGAAGAAAACATATTTCTTTTTTTGTGACATTGAACTCTAGGAAAATGCAAATCCTCAGACTGAATGTGTTACATACATAAGAAATAGATTATCCAGTAGAATTTCATACCACAAACATTTTTTAAGTATTTCAAAACTTATTTAGTACTGTATAGATCAAGAACATTTCAAGACATTGCTCAATTTCTGTTTAGAGATAGAAGCCTGAAGTATTTTCACTTAATTAACTGTAAGATCATTACTATAGATACTGTAGCATAAAGACTTTGCCTCATTTTCTTCAAAAAGTGTAAGATTAAAATATCAGAATAAGCACGAGGCATTTAGTTCAACACCCTCCCTCACACTTTCTTTGTAGGAATAGGCAAGGCAACAATTTTATGATTATAAATTTTTACACCAGATCTGGGATTTGGTGGAAAATGGGGCCTGTAGATTACGGGCTGATTTTAGGGTTAGAAGAATACAGGACTCTTAGAATCATGGATTCCTGAATTCAAGACAGTAATATATAAAAATCTTCTAAGTTCTAAGGGGGTATTTGTATATAATGCTATAATTTTCAAGTCCCTGAGAGTTGTTAGGGGATAAAAGCTGGGTACGGTGGCTCATACCTATAATCTTATCATCTGGGGAGGCTGAGGCAGACAGTTTGCAAATTCAAAGCCAGGTTCAACAATTTAGTGAGGCCCTAACCAACTTCACAAAACCCTGTCTCAAGATAAAAATAAAAATAAAATAAAAACAGGCTGGGGATGAGACTCAGTGGTTAAGCATCCCTGGTACAAAAAGAGAAAAAAGAAAAAAAAATCTGTTTGGGGGATAAAGAGGACAAAGGGTATCTTAAAGAATATGTAATCTTGCATGGTTTTTTTGTAAGTGGGGTCTTTAAGCAGAACTAGGAGCTGGCTCTAACTGAACTCTATTGTTGATTAAAGCAAATTAAAGTTCTCAGTTTCCTTTTCTGTAAAATGGGAAAAATAAGTGGTGTATTTGAGGTTATGTGCCTGTAAAGTTTTTAGGATAGACCTAGCATGTAGGAAATACTCATTGTTAGTTGTTACTACTGTTAATGAAAACAGGCCAACATAACTCAGAGTTAACATTCAGAAGGCATCTTTTCCTTTATTATAAAATGAGGGTTCAGAATTTATTCATGACATTGAACACAGAACTTTAAAAATGATTTATGAAAATCAGTCATTTATATGTGCATAAGTATATATATGATTGATTTTCATGCATCATACATGATATATATATATATATACATGTGTGTATTTGTATATATGTACACACTCACACACACCAATCAGAGATAGGCAACAATTATGGTTAGTGGGCCATAAGTGGCCATAAAGTAGGCCATACCTACTTTATAAAGTTTTATTGGCATATAGCCGTTTATTTTATTTTATCTACATCTGTTTTTGTGCTACAACAGCAGTTAAGCAACAGCAACAGAAAATTGTATCACCTCCAAATCCAAAAATATTTGTTGTCTGGCTCTTGGTAGAAAAAATTTGCAATCCTTGAATATCTAAAAGAGAGAAAACAATTTGCTTGTGTGTGGTTTGTGTATAGATATGCAAAGAAAACCTACCAAAAGTTGCTGACATTCTTCCAAGTGAGACATGAATCCTTGGCAGATTTATAAATTGATGCCTACGTGATCACTTCCATTTTAAAAGCATTATATTTTATAGTAGGAAATCAAGCCTAGAAACAGTCAGATAATTTCGATTAAGGGCAAATAAAGCCTTTACTTAATGAGTCAAATAGAATCCTGAATCATTTGTTTCCTAATTGTTTTCCCCTTATCATGGATGCCTAATTCCAATTTCATTTATAGAAAAGACAGCATTAAAGTGTTTGCAGCTACGGACTGATGGATGGTTTCTCTGATACTCCTTTTGATAAAATTGACCTCAGATCCCATGTGGGGGTGGGTGTAGTTTCATGGTAGAACACTTGCCTAGCATGCATAAGGTGAGTGGATCAATCTCCAGCACTAGGGGGGAAGTAAGGGAGGAAGGGAGGGAGGGAGGGAGGGAGGAAAAGAAAAGAAAGAAAGACAACACTTGTGTTGCTGTTTGAACCAAATGTGAAATTTGATTTTCTCCCATAATTTTTGTCCTATTTTCTATGAGCCACTGTAATTATCAAAGTACTGTTGCAGGTATAAGTCATTTTTTCCTTCTTATCTTCTTTGCATTCTTTGAACAGCTGCTTGTGCTGATGTTATCAGACTTCCTCACGCTGCTAGACAACAAACCTGTTATTAGGTATCTGGGTTGCACTCCACTACACAGGAATTGCTTTTTTCTCTTAATTCTTGCCCTTGGTCTCAGTATCTCACCTAGGAACTGAACGTTGCCTGAAAAAGGAATTACCTACTCTGTTCATTCATTTGCTTACCTTCTTTAACTGGGAAAAAACCCCAGCATCTCCCTGCTGGACCCACAAGGCAGCATGCGTTCATTCAGAACCAAGATACTCTTAGGTTAATGCCTTAAATCCATGCAACAATGTGTAGATGTTGAAATAGCCAAGAATCCTGGTTAAATAAAATATCTGTTTTCAGAAATGTGTATTCTGGCATTAGCAATTGGAAATGACTTTTAGTTTGTAAAACCTGTTTGATGTATTGTTTTTCATGATCAGTCTGTTAGGACAAAAAATAAGTTGTGTTCAGAGAAACTTGCTAATAATCTATTTCAAGATCTGCAGCCTTCCTCATTTAGAAGTTCCTAAAGGTCTCTGGAAATCTCTTACCTATGTAATTTCAAAGCCTTCCAGCAGTGCCCATGCTTCCCTGATGAAATTCTGGAGCATGTTTGCAGAGTTGTACAGTTCCTGGGATTTCAGAGATTGGTTTTTTAGCTGTCTCTTGAATTTGTAAGTCTCTATCTCCTCCCGCTCAAATCTCTGTTTGCTTAAATTAGGTAGAATTAGTTCATTTGTTTATTTCTTTTTTTGTTATAAAGTGTTGGGGGTATTGAACCCAGGGGTGCTTTATGACTGAGCCACACCTCCAGTCCTTTTTATTTTTATTTTGAGGCAGGGCCTCGCTAAGTTGTTAAGTTTGGCCTAGAACTTGTGATCTTCATGCCTCACCCTCCTGAGTTGCAGGGATTATAGATTTGCCTCACTGTGCCTGGTTCTGGGTTCTGTTTCTTATTTATTATAATCAAAGTATTAACACAAAAATTAGTACAAGGAAGTGCACAAATAAATACTAAGTCAAAAAGTATACATTCATTTTTATTTTTAATATTTTTGCTATAAGTACCAAATTAGGGATATTTATTTTAAAAATATTGCCTGTTAGAAAATGTAAATAAAAGCTAATTCTGCTTAGTATAGAATAATCTTTCAAAATGTTTGACCTCTGACAACATTTGTCATACAGATGGTCTTATGTTACTGTTTTTGTAACTCTCATGACATTTCCACAGTTCTAGGAATAGAGCAAAATATAAATAAAGGTTGTTGATTTATCCCTAGTGAAAAATGAGATTGCTTTTAGTTTTCAAGTAGTGATATTATTTCTCCCATTCCCTCCTTTGAAATAGAGATTTGAGGAATTGGTCTTCTCTGTGTTTTGGAATTCACATTGATAGTAAGAACAGTGTATTTACTTAATTGATTTCATTTGGTTGTCTGCAGTTTGTTTATTTATTGCAGTACTGGGGATTAAATTCAGGGGTGCTCTACCAGTGAGCTACATCCCCAGCCACAACCTCCCCCTTTTTTAAAAAAAAAAAATTTGAGACAGTGTCTCCCTATGTTGTCAAGACTGGCTTCAAACTTGTGGTCCTCCTCCTCAGAATGTTAAGTCACTGGGATTATATGGGTGCACCAGACACACCTGGCTTCTTTGCAGTTTTATATGTGAGTGTGGACAAAGATACTTGTACGATTCTGTTATGAACCAATTACCATTTTTTGATCTTTTTATATTTCAACTCGCTTTTTTTTTCCAGGGCTGTGGACCAAACTCGGGGCCTTGCGCGTGCTAGGCAAGCGCTCTGCCACTGAGCTAAATCCCCAACCCCATCTTTTTATTCAGTCTGTCACTTTAGTGTGCTATTGACGTTGCTAAATATTTAGGTGTCAACACAAACTCCCACTGTAGAGTCAGCAGATTATGTGATCACAGGTAAGAGGATACACAAACATACGAATACTTAGCTTTCATAGATATTAGAAATATGTGAGGATTTCAGCTTCATGGATTCATAGCAGCTATTGTAGTTGATGGGACAAATGCTCTCTGAAGAAATGGGAGTAGGATGCTTCATTTTTGGTCTGTAGAATGACAGAACATTGACTCGGTGTGGTGAAAATATGAGGAAATGCCATTATTTCTATAATGATCTTCCTTTCTATGTCTTAGTTTTGTGGTATTGATGATACGCATTATGAGCATTAGTTAGCATTTAAATAGCATGTTAGCTGGGCATGGTAGCACATGCCTGCAACCCCAGTGACTCTGCAAGCTGAGTCAGGAGAAAGAATTGAAATTTTTTGGCCAGTGTGGGTAACTTAGTGAGACCCTGTCTCAAAATAAAAAATAAGAAGATCCAGGAATTTGCAGCCCAGTGTAGAGCACCTCTGGAGTCCATACCCAGCATGTGTGTGCACCCACACAAAACCCTTAAAATAGCATCTTGTATTTTACAAAGATTTTTATTGGAATCATTCTGTGGGTTCTTTTCCTTCTATAGATTCATATCCTGTGAGCCAGGAGAAATGTGATTATTTAGATTACTGATTCAAAGCTGAGATGCTTTATATGAAGTTCTGTAAATACTTTCTCAGTTATTGTTCTGTCTCTGGTGTTCAGCACACAAGACATAGAATAAAATATTTGCTAAGTGGCAAAATAAACGAAGCTCAGGAAGAGTTTAAATGACTTAACCAGTCACATATAGTTACTCAATGAAGCAGACAGAGCTCAGATTTAGAATTCTATTCCGAGTCCCTTATTCAAATAACTTTATAATGCTAGTGCTCCAAAGAGGACAACTGAAATAGTTTACTGATGCCAAGAAATTTGATAAAGAAATACATTTGAAATCTTAAAAATGCAGATCTCTTAAATTGGATGAAGAATTATTTTATACCTAAAATTAAATTCTATAGTTCTGATATGTTCAATTGGAATTTTTTATTTTATTTATTTGAGAGAGAGAGAGGAAGAAAGAGAAAGAAAGAATCAATTTTATTTTTTTCATCTGGTTTTTGTTTTCCTGACAGTTGTATATGTGGTGCTGGGGTTTGAACCCAGGTCCTTGCACATGCCAGGCAAGCAATGTAATCACTTAGCCACCACTGCAACCCCAGCCCCCTCATATGGAAATTTTTTTGACTATATTAAGTTGGAGAGGAAATTTTTTTTTTTGTTTTAGAAATGGAATTTTTTTTTTAAAGAGAGGGATAGTGAGAGCAGTGAGAGAGAGAGAAAGAATCAATTTTATTTAGTTTTTCATGTAACTCTCCTTGCTCCGACACTTCTTTGTGTACACGGTGCTGGGGTTTGAACTCACATCCTTGCCCATGCCAGGCAAGTGCTGTAATGGCTAAGCACTGCTCCAGCCCCTGGAGGGGAAATTCTGAGGCGATGCCTTTTTTCTGATACCAGGGATTGAACCCAGGGATGCTTAACCACTGAGCATCCCAAACCTGTGTTTTATTGTTTTATTTATTTATTTTTATTTTGAAACGGGATCTTGCTAAGATGCTGAGGCTGGCTTTAAGCTTGCGATCCTCCTGCCTTAGGCTCTCGAGACACTGGGATTACACGTGTGTGCCGTTATGCCTGACAGAGGCTTTACCATTTTGGAATTCACATTGATTCATCAAATTTCAGGGTTTTTTTGTTTTTGTTTTTGTTTGTTTGTTTTGACATGAATGAACATTTGCAGCCTGGTGCTGTGGTGCGCACCTGTAATCTCAGCAGCTTGGGAGGCTGAGGCAGGAGAATCACAAATTCAATCCCAGCCTTAGCAATCCTCAGTGCCAAAACAAACAAAGCAAAAACCTTTACATGAAGAGACAAGAAAAGCGAAGTGTACTCAGTTGTGTGGTCTGTGAGGACAAGATCTCCGTGTGTGTGGTTTGTCACTGTGTACTCGGTGCCTGGCACAGAGCCCAGCATACAGCAAGGTGGGTGTTCATATTTGCTGACTGGGTGAGATCCAGAAAACTTCGGTGGTTGTCATAAGTTACACCTTAATGAAAGTCTGTCTAAAGGTTGGTCATGCCACGGCTGAATAACACCATCTTCATGTCATCCCCATAGTGAAGTTATTGGTTTAGGGAATTTAGCAACTATCGAGTCCAGTCCCTTTGTATGACTGTTGCCTGACCATCTGATTTGGTACCCGATCAGCAGTAAGAACTGATGGTCTTGATTTCCCCACCTTCCTTCATCATGCAAACTCTGCATATCTTTATGAGGGGCCCACACCTGTTTGGTCTCTGGAGACCAAGTGGCCCATGCGCCTGTATTGACTTGTGATGCGCATGAGGCTTACAGCTCAGTCCTGGGCTCTTTCCTCTCAGTACCACAGGCATCTTCCCAAGACACATCCATGCAAACAGCAGTTCTGTGCATTTCTTTTTTCTTTTCTTTCTTTCTTCTTTTTTTTTTAAAGAGAGAGGGACAGTGAGAGTGACCTAGAGAAAGAGAATCAGTTATTTAGTTTTTCATGTGGCCTTCATTTCTCTGACACTTAGTTGTGTATGTGGCGCGGGGGTTTGAACTTGCGTCCTTGCGCATGCCAGGCAGGTGCTTTAACCACTGAGCCACCACTCCAACCCCACCTTTGTGCATTTCTGATTTGTGCCTTCCAGCTTAGCAGTGGTTAGTCTCCATCTTTAATTCAGGACTGACACTGGGGTATACTCACCAATAAACTAGAAATGTGTAGCATTCTTACCTCCCAGCTCTTAAGTTTTCTATTTAACTGGAGTCAGGAGCTGTCGTCTAACATGCTGAGCATGAACACCCTTCCTTACCCTGATGGGTGAGGGTGGGCACCTGCCCCTCTAGTGGTAGGCAGGAAAAAGGGGGATTAAATACACTCTATTTGGCTGTGTGAAACTTCAGTTCTCTTTAAGTTCTCTTGCAGCTAGAAAGAAAAATTGTGAATACATTTCTCACATAAATTATGAGAGTCACTTAAGAGCCGGGCACTGTTCTAGCCCTTGAGAACAATGTGTGAACTGTGAGAACTCCGCCCTTGGGAACTCACAGCCCAATCTGGGCCAGCTAGTGCCAGAGGTGGAGAGGTGGACCAATTTTACAACCCAGCATGAGAAGTTCTGCAACAGACGGACGTCCCAGTGTAATGGGAGTCCAGGGTGAGAGCGGCAGACTCCACCTGGGAGAGAGGGTTGGCAGAGACTGCCTCAAGCAGGTGACAGCTGAGCTGGGGCACAAGGAGGCTACCAGGAGCACTGTGAGGAAGAGAGAGGCACCTTAGGCCGAGACTTGGAAGTGTGACAAGCCCTGGCTTGTTCTGCAGAGGCTTAAGGGTCATTGTTATGCAGTGACTTTCCAGTGGTCTGCCCGCTTGTCCCCAGCTGTGCAAATATCTTGTATAGATTCCCCCAGGATAGGCATAGTAATTTAACAGTTATATACGCATATTACTGCTCTAATGTATTATACAGTTATTTTATTTATTTTTTTTTAAAGAGAGGGACAGTGAGAGGGAGAGAGAGAAAGAGAGGCAATTTTATTTAGTTTTTCATTTGGCTTTTGTTGCTCAGACACTTCGTTGTGTACGTGGTGCGGGGGTTCAAACCTGTGTCCCAGCACATGTGAGGCAAGCGCTGAAACCGCTGAGCCACTGCTCCAGCCCCTGTATTATGCATTTATAAACAAACACAAAAAAGAAATTTTAAAATCCGCTTAAGGGTAGGGGCTGGAGCAGTGCCTCAGCGGTCAAAGAACATGCTGGGAATGCGTGAGGACCCAGGTTTGAACCCCAGCACCACATACACAACTAAGTGTTGGAGAAACAAAAACCAGATGAAAAAATAAATAAAATTTATTCTCTCTCTTTAAAAAAATCCTTTTAAGATTAAGATTAGCTACTTAAACATGGACATTTTGATATTTTCTAGGTATTCCCCAATGGACGGTCGTAGGCCACTCTTTGGTCTCTAAGCCATATGACAGAAGCCAGCTATGTTAGCCACTGTTGTATCCCTCAGGTCTTTCTTACAGTCTCTAGTATTACTGGGACCCCATAAGTATGTGTTGGATTGAGCTGATTTTCAGAATTGCTGTGCCACAAGTCGAAAGTGATGAACCAGTGGCAAACCCTTCACAGCCTGTCCCAGGGCTCTAGCAGGATCCCGGAGCTCTGAGTTCAAGTTCCAACCCTGGCTGTTCATCTTCGCCTAGTTGAGTCCCTCAGGTAATTTCCCTGTGACTGCTGTGGGTTCTCGTTCAACAGGGCCGATAATACTCCTGTGTGTTACATGGGGAGAGTAATTAATAAAAGGGATATTGTGACTCCCTTGGCACAGATGAAAGGCCTGTCAACATGGTAAACAGCCTGTGTAAGCTGGCAGAGAGAATGAGGCTATTCTTCTTCCCACCACGGCTCTTACTGGTTACGACAACTACATCAGCAGCAGATTTTTCTGTTTGACTTTTGAATCCAGAGGTCTACGATGCTGTAGCAACAGCACTGTCTTTTTCACATGGCAACCAACAAAACAGGGTCTGAGACAGCCCTCAGTTAGTCAGTGGATCTGAACAAGCTTCAGGCGGTATATCACAACTTTTTTTTTTTAAACACAATTAATATTTCATTATGCATTAGTTAATTTGAGGTTTTTGAGGAATATAGTTTACTCCAAAATACCAGGAAGACCTAAGAGAATAATTTTTTTCATACGTATGCCTGGTGGTAATATGTAGCTCAGTGGTAGAATGGCCTTGGGTTCAATACGCAGCTCCTCCCCTCCACAACCAAAAAACAGAAAAAAAAATCTACAATACAGAACTCATACTGATACATTATGGAAACAAATGGAATTTATTCTCAGGTCATGAAGTGAACATCACACAGTAAGCAAGACATAAAAGAACTAATTGCATATCCATGCAATGCTTGGATTTTATCCACTGATACATGATTCAACGTGGAACGTTTCACTGGCTGATTTTGGTTTGGGTGAGAGCTTCCCCATCCTTCAAAGACAATGTTAAATATTGTCAGGAGGAGATTTAGGGAGCTGGACAGTACAGTCATTCCAACCAATCAAAGAAAATATGGTGGTGAAAACAGGAAAAAGATTATTTTTTTTAATGTGGTAAAGTTCTAGAAGAGAGACTATACAGTATTGTGATTTTCTGAATATGGACATGTTCAGTTTTATTTACTCAGTAGCTTATAGCAGCATCTGCAGTGATCCTATTCAGACTGTTATTTTTCTATTACCAAACCCATACAAATGCCTATTCTTTAGTTTACTGTTTTTATAAGGTGGAAGGAGAACCCAGGGCCTTTCAAGTGCAAGGTAAGTGCTTTACCCCTCAGCCGCATCCCCAGCCCCTCTTCTGTGGTTTACTTGAGGTCACTTTATTAAAGTGCATGTTTTATTGTCTTTTTCTTGACACCTGTTCTGGGCTGGTTGGTTCCACTTACAGTCTACCACTTCTCCTTTAAAACAAAATCCGGGTAACTTGAGTTGCTCTCAAGCACTTTGTCTCTAAACTTTATTGTGTAATTAGTGGGAAAGTTACAAGGCTGTTGAATGGAAACTCATTTGTAGGACATTTTAAGTTTCAGGGAGGAACAAAGGAGATAGTTAACTTATCAGAATCCTTCAGGGCAACTGTAACCATGTAGATCAGGGTCACCAAGGAATAGACCAGTAGAATAAAATAGAAGGCACTTAAAGACCTAGACAGCCTTCTAATTCCTGGAACACAAATACCATTAACTTTTTTTTTTTTTTAATTAAGAAAGAGGGAGGGAGAGAGAAAGAAAAAAAAGAATCAATTTTATTTAGTTTTTCATGTGACCCTTGTTGCTCCAACACTTTGTTGTGTACGTGGTGCTAGGATTTGAACCTGCGTCCTTGCATATGCCAGGCAAGCACTATAACTGCCAAGCCACTGCTCCAGCTGCTATCATTAACTTTTGATACGCAGAGCAAAGCCTGTCACGTTGGCTTTTCTTCCCTGCACAATAAGACAGTGCTGGTATGGGAAAGATACTGAGACAGGTACAGTAGTGAGGTGAAGTTGGGTAGAGAGAAGCCTTTCAAAGGTCTTCTGGAATCTTCCTGATTTCCCAGGAGTCCCCCTACCTTACCTTTGCTAGCCTGATTAAGAGAGTGTGGCTTTTTACTTGTTGCCAAGTGCCACTCTAGTTCAAGTGACAGCTGTCAGGAGAATGTGGCTACAGGCTGATGAGATCTTTAGCTACCTAGCTATCTTTAGAAGATTCTGTTTGGCTTAATGAGAACTATTTCAAAAGTAGCCACAGGTGTTTGGAGCCATGCTGGGCATTCTTGGGGCTCTAGATAAGGTTTGGTAAGTTTTCAGATTCTTTTATATAATCATCAGTAGGTTTTGAATACCTGCCTATCCACCATCACAAAGGAAGGAGTTATGGAGAAAACAGAATATTGGGGGTACTTATAAAATAATGCAGAACTTGGGGCTGGAGTGGCGGATCGGCAGGCGCTTACCCCGTTCCATATGCGCAGGTACACGGGTTCAAACCCCAGCACCCATGTACACAGCTAAGTGTCAGAGCAGCGAAGGGCATGTGAAAAAACAATAAAAAATTGATTCTATTTCTCTCTATCTCTCTCTCTCACTGTCCTTCTCTCTTTAAAAAAAATAATGCAGAACTCAAGACCTAAATACGAAAAAACTCTCAGTACAGATACAACCATTAATATAACTAATTGCAATCATGCAGGGATATTCTTATTAGTGAGGTTGAAGGTACTCTTCAAGAGTGAGTCTTGGTTGCTGGGCATGGTGACTACCTCCTTGGAAGGCTAAGGTAGGAGGATCACAACTTCAAGGCCAACCTGGGCAACTTAGACCCTGTCTCAAAAAATAAAAAGGACTGAGGATGACGCTCAATGATAGAGTAACTCTGGGTTCAATCCCCACTACTGCAAAACAAAATAAAAAGTTGGGCACAGGGGCACATGCCTGAAATCCCAGTGACTCTACTCCAGAGGCCGAGGCAGAAGGATCCCAGATTGGAGGCCAGACTTCAGAAACTTGGAGAAACACTATCTCAAAATAAAAAGTAAGAAGGGCTGGGGATGTAGCTCAGTGGTTAAGAGTCTCGGGGTTCAACCCCCAGGACCAAAAGCAAGCAAATGAAAGAGTGAGTCCTCATGAAGAATATTAAGTTCTGGGTGGTGTGCATGGCATTGCTACTTGAAAACTGTTAGTGACTAGTTTCAATCACTGGACAAAAGCCCCCTTGCACAGGGGACGATCAGCTCTTTCTGGTCTTTTGAGTATTCTCAACAGCTCTTTTCCATGACTGCAGTTTTTGCTCCCTAGTGTTTGGGAATGTGTGTCCCGCACTGTGCTGAGACCCTCATTATGTGTGCACTGTCACCCTTTCATAGAGAGCTGCCTCGTCGTCACAGAACTTCAGTGACTACCTTCAGTGTTGACTCCTTGTCCTTGCGGCTGGCAGATACTGTGGCCCTCTGCCAGTTTCCCTCCTGTTGCCTCATCTGACTCCTCTGCTAAGCTATCAGTTGACTCCTGGAGGAGCCTGAGCCCCACCCATCAAGACCTGTGAGGGTTCTGACAGCACACAGAGCTCCCGGGAATCTCAGGAAACTCTTCTAAAGGAAGGGCCATTTTAAAATTCCCTCTCCAGGGGAACCAGGCAGACAACAGTTGGTCCCATGCTCCTCTGTATTCAATGGCAGAAGCCCCTTGAAGGGCTGCTGGCCATGTTCAACCTAGAGGAGTGTGTACAGCTGCCAAAAAGTTGTGCATTCTGGAGCTGGAGCGGTGGCTCAGTGGTTACAACACTTGTGTGGCATGTGCAAGGATGCCGGGTTCAAACCCCAGCACCATGTACACAATGAAGTGTCGGAGCAAGGAAAGCCACATGAAAAGCTAAATAAAATTGATTTTCTCTTTCTCTCTTTCACTGTCCCTCTCTCTTAAAAAAAAAAAAAAAAAAAGTTGTGCATTCTGTATCATTCTGAACTTTCTGTCCAGCATTAAACAAAAGTGGAAACCCCAACCCTTTTATTTGGTATCAGCTCTAACCCAGATACTTTGGGAAAATATGAAAAAAGAAAAATCTGTAGCATATTTGAAGAGAGAACTATTGCAAAAAAGGAGTAAAGTAATGCAAAACAGTACCTAGGTAAACATGAGCACTGAAGAAAATAGATCCTAGAAGAAGTCAGGAAATCTGATCCGGTAGGGCTGAATGAAGGACCGGTATCCTAGAAGGAGGTTGAAGTGAACTTGAGTTTGGTGGTGGAGAGAAAAACAAGGAGGACATGTCCTCAAAAGGAAATAGCAGTCAGGTGTGTTGAGACACACCTGTAATCCCAGCTGCTTAGGAGGCTGAGGTAGGAGGATCACAAGTTTGAGACCAGCCTCGGCAACTTAGGTGCTACGCGACTTTGTTGAGATCCTGTCTCAAAATAAAAAATGGGCCAAAGGGTTGTGGATGTGACTCAGTGGTTAAGGTCCCTAGATTCAATCCCCAGGACCCTCCCCCCACCAAAAAAAAAAAAACATTAATTTAGAGTCAAAGGCAGGTATGAAGGTGGCACATTTGGCTAACACAGAAAAAAAGTAGAAGAGGAGGAAGATAATGTGGAATAGAGTCAGTTTTACCTATTTCAGAGACAGTGACTGGTTCTGCTGCTTACACGTGGGGAGTACATGTCATGTGGAAGGAAACACCTCTTTCAGTTACATTGCCCTGGCACTACGGAAACCAGCCTACCATAAACAGTTCTTTGAAGCTATGCCTGGCATGCAGCAGGCGGTCAATAAATGTATGTTGGTTGAGAGTTCTTTTACAAGCTCCTTATACCTCCAGTAGAGATGCAGAAGTCACTGATAGCGACCATCTTTAGACTCGGAGAAACCTTGCATAGTGTCATGATAAAGATGTGCAAAATCCAAAGCTCTTGTCCCTCTGGCCGCCTCAGCATCTGTCCTGCCAGCTGAAAATAGAGGGTGGTAACCCTAGCCGCTGTTTGCCCAGCATGGAGCTCAAGATTCCCTTCAATAAACTCCTCCTTGTTTGGAAGCCCAGAGGAAATGAAATTTGCTGTTCTGTGTTTCCTGGCCTTGTGGTTTGTGGTTGATCTTTTCAGTACAAAATGTGCCTAAAACTCTCTGGTCTATTTTGATCCTGTGAGAATTTACCCTGGAGGCTCATCAGGGTGTCCCTAAAAACACAAAAGTTAAGAGTTGAAAGAGATTTTAGAGATAAGTGGGTCTGGATTGGTCAAGAGACCGCTCCAGTCTCTGGATAGGAACTGCACTCCCTATAGTTTAGGTGCCCGGTCCCAACTCCTCCCAGAGATGACACAGTACCAGGCTCCTGCTCTGCGCTTCCTCCCAGTCTGAGATCTGGGGCAGGGCAGCTCCCTGAGCCGGTCTTCCCTTGTGTTGATCCTGCTCTCCAGTGGGACAAGCTTATTTCTCCTGCCTTCTAAATCACGAGCCTTCCTATTTTAAATTGCCCTGTCAAAATGGGAACAGATGCAATATCTGTCATTACTTATACCAGCTGATTAACTGATCACATTCTATAGGAATGAGCTTATGTTCTTCAGCTGTAGAACTCTTTTTGTTTGTTTGTTTGTTTTTTATTGTTTGGTAACAGGAATTGACTCCAGGGCCACTTAACCACTGAGCTAAGTCATTAACCTTTTTAATTATTTATTTTGAGAAAGGATCTCACTAAGTTGGTTAGGGCCTTGCTAAGTTGCTAAGGCTAGCCTCAAACTTGCAGTCCTCCTGCCTCAGCCTTCTATGTCACAGGGATTATAGCATGCACCGGAGAACTGTCTTAATATCACAAAGGGGCCCTAAAAAATAACATCAGACTGGTTCTGGATTGAGTTCACTTATCAATTGTTATGATTTTTGCAAGATGCAGGCCCAGGACCCATTGGTTTTGATCCCAGAGGAGAGCACTTCAATTCCTGGAAGCATGGGTGGGCTGGGGTGTGTCCTTGACCAACCCTGCTCAGCATAGAATTACTTGCTCAGATTCTCCTTGCTTCCCTCCTCCATTCTTCTTCCTCCTCCCCCTCTCCACATCCCATTCCCCCATATCCTCCTCCTCCTTTTGCTCTGGGAATTGAACCCAGGCTTGCTTAGCCACTCAGCCTTGTGGATGGAGGTTGATCAGCCCTTTTTTATTACTTTTGTTTTGAGACAGGGTTTCACTAAGTTGCAAGGCTGACTTTGAACTTGTGATCCTCCTGCCTGGGCCTCCTGAGCTGCCAGGATTGCAGGCATGCGCCACCACACATGGCAGCCCTTTTTATATTTTGACAGGGTTTTACAAAGTTTCCCAGGCTGGCCTGGAACTTGTCTTCCTCTTGGTCCCCATTATTATTATTTTTTTCTTTAAGAGAGAGAGAATCAATTTTCTTTAGTTTTCCATCTGGTATTCATCACTCCAATACTTAACTGTGTATGTGGTGCTGGGGTCTGAACCCAGGTCTTCTAGCATGCCAGGCAAGCATGGGAATCTCTGAGCCCCCACTCTGACCGCTGCTCCCATTATTCTTCCCTTCTGTTTATTCCTCTACACAATGTGGGCTCTGTTTCATTGCATGCAAAGTGAGGTCCTTAATCAGCCTCACCTAGACATTCCTCAGAAACATGTATTGGACCTACCCCTGATCTGTTAAATTAGAAAAGTAGGTCGCGGACCACCTTACATGTTTTAACCAGCCCTAGAAGTGATTCTAATGCAAAAGTCTTTGAGAATATCTCTCTCCTACTTTGTAATCTTGCCTCACTCTGAAGATCACCTGGCATGTATTTTTCAAATTTTATGGTGGGGAGGGTACATTGGGCAATATTTTAGTTATTTGATGATATTTTGTAAGTTCAAAATCTTTCTATTTTCCTTTGTCTAAAATTGCTCCTGAGATACTGTCTTCTCTGGGAACAGATTTCGGGTTTCCAGCACTAAGTGTTTGGTAGGGAGGCAGTGTGTTGCTCAAGAACGAGGACAGTTTGGGTGTCACCAGAAATGACTTGCAAGGCTGCCACACGTAGAGCCCAGGCCAGCTTCTCCTGAGTGGGCCACTCCTGGATAAAACTCTAGATCAGCAGCCTCCTTTCCCACAGTGGGTGGAACACTGATCCATTCGGGGAACAGTCAGATGCTCATGACTTAGCTCCAGCTGGGAAAACTTGGCCAAGTCACTGAACGGCTCTAAGTCTCAGTTTCTCTTCCGTTAAAAACCAATATGAGGGAACCAGGCATGGTGGCACATGCCTGTAATTCCAGTGGCTCAGCATCACAAGTTTGAGGCCAATCTGCACAAGATAGCGTGGCCCTAAGCAACTTTGCAAGACCCTGTCTCAAAATAAAAAATAAAAATGACTTGGGCTGTAGCTTAGTGGTAGAGCGCCCCTGGTTTTCATCCCCAGTACAAGAAGAAGAAGAAGAATAGGAAGAAGAGAAAGAGGAGGAGGAGGAGGAAGAAGAAGGAAGGAAGAGGGGGAGGGGGAAGGGGGAAAGGGGATGGAAGAAGAGGAAGGAGGAAGGAAGAAAAGATGATATTGGTGTAAGTAAAGAAGTGAATGAGGAAATAGGCAGCTGGCTCACCAGTAGCAGGGAAGTCTGGGACCCCCCCTGTCTGGTTGCAGACTAGGAGTAGATAAAGAGGGTGTGAAAGGAGGATTATGATGTTGTTAGGGAGTTGTCAGGGAAGGGTCCTTTTTTATGGTGATGGAGTGTTTGGACTTTATTTGCATGATGGAGGAGTATTGCTGGTGGGTCCAGGCTTTAGAATTAGGTGGGTCAGGGGTTTCAGGAGGGACTGGTGGGTCTTGTTGAGGCAGAAAAATTTAGGCGGTTCAGTGTAGGCAGATCATCTTTCCTGAGAAGGCAAAGACATCCCCCAATGCTAATGAGGGTCTGACAAGATAGGCCCAGATGCAGACACTCCCTGCTGCTAAGCAAGGAACCACAATCTTTCTTGGCGCCTAAGACATGGATCAAAGAGCCTAAGGCATGGATCAAAGACTGGACCAGAGTTCCCCGCACTTGTGTGCTAGGTGCAGGGGCAGGGAAGCAGTGACCAATCCAGGAGAGGTCGTCATATAAAAGGGGCAAACCTCACTGCCTCCGTGGCTCTGTCCCCTTCCCCCACTCTGGGGGAAATCTGCTCTTTTCCCTGTGCTTTACTTTCTAGAATAAAACTTGTCTACCACGCTTGCCTCTGTGTCCCTCGGTTTCATTCTTCGACTCCAAGAGGACACGAACCCGAGATTCACATCACCGGCATCATTGTTCTAAGATGGAGGAAATGTTTCAAAATGGCATTCCTAAGTCAAGTTCTACCTAACCATTAGTTCTAGCAGGTCTCATGGGCAGCAACTTGTTTCCAGGAAGTGACCCAGGGCTCCCTCACCTAGAGTGCTCGGAATTTAACCAGCCACTCTGTCAGCAGGGCTCTTTCTAATCCTAACAGAAGAGAACAGCTGGAGTCTTTTCAGTAATTGCTAGTGCACCCTGAATTTTTCCTTGATTCTGGTTGCATTTGTTTTGCAAACTAACCAAAATGCATATTTAGTGATTTCTTGAAGATGCTTCTGGGAAACAGGGCAATTGAATATATAATGTCTGCAGTGAGAGTTGATATTTGTTGAGAGGTTATTGTGTGCCAAGCATTGTCATTTTTTCCGCACAATAACCCTATGAGACATGGCTTATTATTCCCATTTTAAAGATGAGGAAGTCCACTCACAAGAAGAGAAACTGAAGGCTCTGTCCAAAGTTTCGGAGGGAATAATGGCTGGAGTTGTATTTGAACCCTGGTTTTTTGGCTCCACGCGCTGCTTCTACATAAATGATGACTAGTGAATGGGGTGGGGAACTGGGAGCCCCTTAGTCCTATCTGGAAGCCTTAGCTTTCTTCTCCCCGTCGCTGAGTAGCACCATGTATTGGCTCTCTGCCACATCTTGAGACCAGGTGTGATGGTAGGGACACATGTCCTGCGGTAGGGGAAACACTGTTGTAAGTGGGTGGGAGTCAGGACAAGCATCTCTTCATTACAGAGAGGGATGACAGGGACAGGAACCAAGTGTGGAGAACGCTGCCCTGTCCTTTACCAAGACAGAGGGGCCAGTGGACACTGACCAGCATTGGTTCTGCGAGTCACGTGTCTTCAGCATGTTCCCCCGAACCATTCTGGGCTTGTTTCTTCATTTGTGGGATGGCAGTTAGAGGCTTTAGGCTCCTGGGCGTGGTGTGCAGACAAATGACCTGTTTGTAAAACAAATTCTTGGTGCTTCTTGGAAAGGCGCTTCCCAAGCGGGAAGAGCTCACTTCTCTGACTCATCAGAGGACCAGATCAGACCTGGAGATATGGTGCAATTGCTGTTGTTTCTTCAGAAAAGGAGAGCTCTTGGGAAAGCGCTCACGTGAGGAAAAATTAAGTGAACTCACAGGTCTCACCCAGGATAAGGAAGGCTGACCTAGGGACCTTCCCATCCTGACCATGTATTTACCTCTTATCTCAAAAACGAGATGAGATATCAAAAGTGCCTATAAGTCTTTGTGTCATTGAAAAGTGTCTAGTGTATGTGTCACATGAACTGGTGCCAGCTCTGGGATGGTGCAGCCAGATCACCCATTCCGTGCTCCCAGGACTGTCATGTTAATCATACAACGTTGACTCCGCGCAAACATGAGGACCGTGTAATGACTTCTTTTGCAGGCATTTCTACGAGTTCAGTCCGTACACTGGGGACAGTTTCTGTGTGTTGAGTAAATTGCATAAGTTCTTACCTTTATTATAGCACTTGGACATTCCTAGAAGATTTCCTCTTTCGAACATCAAATAGGCAGACAGGTGCTTCTTCCACCTAACTGTTGATGGCATGGAAAGCTCTCTAAACATAGCAATCAGAAGATCTGGGTTCAAGTTCTGATTTGTCCCTTATTAAAAAGTAACTTGAGCAGGTCTCTTAACTATTTTTGAGCTTCCTTCATTATCTGTCAATGAGTGTGACATTGTCTTCCTGACTTGTGGGGATATTGTTAGGCTCAGCTCTGATGGTGCATGGCTCCATCCAAATGCAAGATATTACTGTTATTTTTGCTGCTGATACTCCTTCATCACTATTTAGAAGAGAGTATGTGACATATGAGATTCAGAATAAAACACCCTGGCTGTGTTTACCACCTCAGTGTGTTGCAGTGAAAAGACTCATAGCTTGCATGGAATTTTGCTTTGCTATGACTTAACATGGCCCTGAAAGGGCTCAGTATAGAATTTTGACTCTAGTTTTGTTCTTGAATCACAGAAAGGATTTGCTAGTGGAATATTTGGCATCATCATCTAAAATGATGACTGTACCTAGGGATGGTGGCATACACCTGTAATACCAGGGACATGGGAGGCTGAGGGAGGAGGATCACAAATTGGAGGCAATTCAGTGAGACCCTGTCTCAAATTAAAAAATGAGAAGGTCTGGAGATGTAGCTCAGTGGTAGAGCACCCCCTGTGTTCAATCCTCAATACTGCTAAGTAAATAAAGGGGTTACTGCAGCTTCCGGCTTTTGAGTGAGTGAATGTGTGTGTGGTCTCAGGCCAGTTCTTCTGATTCTCCAGAGTCACATGTGCTCTGTTTAGAGCTCAATACTCTTTCCTTCCTATTCCTATTCCTGTCCATGTTTGTTATATTGTTCTGGTCAGGTTGGGAGCATCCAAGCATTTTCTTGAAGCAATACTACATGAAATGTGTATTATGATTCCATTTCATATCAAATATACTTATCAAACCATATGTGTATATATATAGCATATTTCTGCAGAATTACATGAGCAGATATTAACATCAGGCTTTTTTGAAAAGTAGAAAGCAAGGAAAGTTTTAAGCATTTATCAAAGTAGATAAAATGGTATAAATAATCCCATTTACCTGTCAGCTAGCTTCAACAATGATCAATCATTGACACTTTACCAGCTGTTATTTTTGCTGCTGATACTCCTTCATCACTATTTAGAAGAGAGTATGTGACATATGAGATTCAGAATAAAACACCCTGGCTGTGTTTACCACCTCAGTGTGTTGCAGTGAAAAGACTCATAGCTTGCATGGAATTTTGCTTTGCTATGACTTAACATGGCCCTGAAAGGGCTCAATAATTGTCAATTTACCCAACCCAGGAAAGAGGCTTTTAATTTTCATTTTATACATGTTTGATTTTTTTCTGCTATGAGCATATATTTTTTTCACGATTTAATTTTTTTTTTCAAAGAGAGGGACAGTGAGAGAGAGAGAGAAAGAGAGAATCAATTTAGTTTTTCATGTGGCCTTTGTTGCTCCGACACTTCAGTTTTCGTTGTGTATGTGGTGCTGGGGTTCGAACCCGGGTCCTCGTGCTTGCCAGGCAAGCGCCGAAACCACTGAGCCACTGCTCCAGCCCCACAATTTGTAATTATAAAATAAATCCAGACAGCGAAAGGCAATGCAGTGTGTTAAATTTCATTTGTTCCTGTTTTCACTTGTGTTTTTAGGCTCAGAGCCTTTTGAGGGTAAGGGACTTAGGGTGACTTTCTCTGGGTTCTCAGGTCCCTGAGGACAGTTACTGGCTATGGCAGAACATCTGGAAAGGCAGTAGCTTTGCTTAAAGCACACCTACGTCAGGGCGCTTGCCCACATCACAAGGCTCCCTGTTCAGTTTGCTGTTTTAACCTAAAGTGTTTACTTTGGCTGAGATTTAGGACGCTGTTTTTAAATGAGAATATGTCGCTTCAATCTCCCCTTTGTTCTCTGGGTCCCATGACCTGCTGTAGTTCTCTGCAAGCTATTTTTTGAAAAACAGTTTTTACGTTTCTTATCAGATGGACAGTGATTTTGTAGTATTATTATTAACACCCTGCACTCCGTAATGTTTGTTCTCTTAGGGCTGAAAGAGGAAATTGTGCAATTTCAGCAGCTGGTTAGCTGGACAGGAACAGAACATTATAGAATCACCTTGAATCTAAAGCCTGTGAACCAACTGTCTGAAATGAATGATGGGATGGTACTTTTTTTTCCCCCTCCCTTCATCTTTTTAAAAAATTATTATTATTTTTAACCACTGAACCACATCCATAGCCTTTTTTATATGTATTTTTTTAGACAGGGCCTCCTTAAGTTGCTTAGGGCCTCACTAAGTTTCTGAGTGAGGCTGGCCTTGAATTTGCAATCCTCCTGCCTAAGCCTCCCAAATCACTGGGATTACAGGTGTGCACCACCATAGCTGGCTGTTTTCTTTTTGTATTTAAATTCTGTAGTCAGTGGGATTGAAAATGCAGGTAAAACAGAGTTGTTGTTTTTTTCTCCAGTGTGTTGAGTATGGGTTGACTGGACTCTTAGTCCAGAGACTGTTTTGTCTATGCCTTCCGCAGTGCTGAGTGTGTAGTATGTGCTGATTGGCTTGCACAGGAAGATCTGTGCTCTACTGTTTGCTGGAACATGGACACCGTCCCTTGGTGTCCATGATCAGACATAATTGTATAGAGCGCAGTGCATGATTTACTAGTGGCACTCAAATATCTTGTGGGAGAACAAGGAAAGAAGGCTGTTTTCTGGCATGGGAAAATGTTCACAGAGCAGGTGCCCTAGGAAAGCTGACCCTTGAAGAGCAAGCCGGGTTGTTTGAATTGCTGAAGGTGGGAAGAGCACTCTCTGTGGAGCAGAGGCATGGTGGGTGATTGGCATGCTCAGGGCATGAAGAGTTCAGAGTGTCTGGGAGGTGAGAAAGAGGCAGGGGAGCCGCAGAGGGGCCTGGGGTTCGGAGAGGAAGGCCTGCTTGGAGCCTGGGCCCTATGATGTAGGGAGTCACTCAGCCATCTGACGGGATGGGTCGTGTCCTGGTTATTGAAAGGTGCACATGGCTTGAAAGAAACTGGAAACCTCACGGGAACCAAGACACTCCAGAGATGGCTGTTCCTGGCCGTCCTTTGTTTGAACTTTCGGGGGTCCTTGCTCCCTTTCTTGGCTTCTCTCTGTCCCCTGCTCCATTTTCTCATTTCTAATGGTCAGGTTTCCTCAATGTTTTCTGGGACTTTTTTTTTAAACCATTGTTCCACAGTTCTAGGTGTTCTGGGGGATATAGAAGGTATATGTCAAAACACCAGGAAATACTCTGGATTGGGCAGCAGGACTTCCTTCTAACCAGAGCACCCCACATTGCTCTTGTTTTGATGTTTGGGGAAGTTTTATCTGAAGAAAATTGTTCCACAGCACAAAGAGAGTTTGAAAGCTTCAATTCTGGTTAAGTCTGGGAAGGAGTCTTTGGGTTTGGCCTAGCTAATTGCTGTACGTTGGTGTGGGGAGGGCCTGCATCCTGGGCCTTTCCATTATGCTACCTATGCACGAGTGCAGGGACTGCCAAGGTCAGGGGTCTTCACGGAGACCCTGGCCTGTGCAGAGAAACGGGCATGGGTTTTGAGCCCTGCCTGCCCTGGATAAGGTGTGGAAGGCAACTCTTGAATAGCAAGGGGTGTTGGGTGTGGAGGGAAATGGCGAGCTGGGTCCAGGCAAGAGCTGTTTAAAGGTATGGCTTTTAGCTGGAAAGTCAGCCTTCTGTGGACTTTCTAGAGAGTGCTATTCATGAGAGGCTCTGCTCTGTGAAACTCGGCCTATCCAACAACATTTTGGAATACGCTTACTCTTTCCCCCTCTTTGAGATATCCATGTGTGTTTTCAAGTTTTGAAAGCTGTGAATATTTGAAAGAAGTTTAGCTCAAGTAAAAGGAAATGTTTTTGGCAAGAATTCCACCCCTGAGCTACATCCCCAGCCCTAGGAGCAAATGTTTGGAAATTAATTACTCCAAAAAGTGGAAACATAATTTTAATTTTGTTTTATTTTTGCTGTCCTGGGGATGGAACCCAGGGCCTTGCACCTGCTAGGCAGATGCTCACTCATGGAGCTACATTTCTAGCCCCTTTTAAAATTTTATTTTGAGGCAGGGTCTCACTAAATTGCTCAGGCTGGCCTTGCATTTAGGATCCTTCTGCCTCAGTCTCCTGAGTAGCTGGGATTACAGGTGTGCACCACCACACCCAGTTGGGAATATGAACATTTCAAAACTTATTTTTAGAATCCTGCATTTCTGACCATAAAGGAAAAAAGATGGTAGCACAGTTATTGAGTGTTTTTAACCCCTGGTAACTTATCTAAAAATATCAGTGTCCTTATAGCTGATATCTCGGATCTAAAAATCCTTTCTTCTTTGTCTTGTTTCTGCTTGGTTTTCTTAAACATGGAAATGTACCGGGACTGGTGGGGCAGAAGGATGTGTGCCACCCACTGAGCAGGGTGGGAGTCAGTAGGCATCAAGAATGACCAAGAATTAGCCCCAAGCTCAGGGGTCATGAGAGGATAGTAACTGAAAGGCTCTGTTCTGTAGTATTTAAAGATAAACACTACCTAATAATTTTTTAATTTGGAAACTTTACAGGAGCTAAAACTCCTCTCTTGGCTTATAACTTATTCCTCCTCCACCAAATTATATGGAAGCTCGCTCCACATTTCAGTTTCTAAGTAAATTGGTCTTCATTATTCTTGGATTCCTGATAGACATCATGTCTAAGAATTAATGTTTTGCATTCTGCCACTCTGAGCATGTTAAACAAATTACTCAGTGTCGTTGTCACTGAATTAATTAGAAGGATTCATGTGATGATTTCAGCACACTTATGCAAACTAGTTTTTTCAAATTAGGGCTCATTTTTCTTTTTTTTTTTTTTTTTTTTTTACTAGTAATTACAACTCTACCTGGGTATCATTTGTGGTTTGGGAGTTACCTGCCGTAGGGAGTTGTCATGAGGATGAATGCCCTTAAAGCAGTGACAGGTGCCTAGCACACAGTCGGGGACCAGTATCTCTGTTTTATCGATGGCAACTCTGATGCTTAGAAGTTTGAATCACTGAATTACTGGTAGTCCAGGTCTGGAGTCCTAGATTTGTTTTGCTGACCATCCTCTGAAATGAAACTTTGAGGGTTTTTTAAGGCCACGTTTTTGCTGCTGCAACTAAATGATGTGACAAGAACAATTTTAGGAGGAAAAGGTTTATTTAGGGGCTCATGGCTTCAGAGGTCTTGGTCCACAGAAGGCCAGCTCATTCCTCAGGGATCCAGGTGAACATCATGGTGGCAGGCGTGGCTCCTAAAGCAGGGAGCTCAAGGCGTCACATCTGGAAGCAGAGCAGAGAGAGCCTTTCCACACCAGATACAGAATATCTACCCAAAGGCACACCCCCCATGACTCACCTCCTCCAGCCACCTGCTACTGGCCTTCGGTTGCCAGGTCGTCCCTTATATGATGAACTCACGGATGGGGTTAAGGATCTTGTAACCCAATCATTTCACCTCAGCCTTCTCTGATCGTCACATGTGAGCTTTTGGGGACACCTCTCATTTTAGCCATAACAGGGTTTGAAACCTGTGCACTCAGTAGAGAACAAAGAGCTGCATGGAATGGTTCCCCTAGTAGTCTTCCCGGTCTGTGTGTCCAGAAACATCACCCCACCACTAGAACGTGACCTCTTGAAAGGAAGAACTGAGGGGCTGGAGCGGTGGCTGGGCGGTTACTGTGCTTGCCCGGCATGCACGAGTACACGGGTTCAAACCCCAGCACCCACGTACACAACTAAGTGTCAGAGCAACAAAAGCCATATGAAAAACTCAATAAAAATTGATTCTGTCTCTTTCTGTCTCTCATTGTTCTTCTTTCTTAAAAAAAAAAAAAAGAAAAGAAAAGAAAGGAAGAACTGAGCCTCATCATCTTGCTAAGAAATATTTGGGCAATCTCTTTTTTTCTTGAAAATACCCAAACTTTCCTTAAGTCTAATATGAAGGTGGCTATTTGAGTTGGTTGCTGAAACTTATGTATACTGAGCAAATCTTAGAAATTAATTTCATAATTTAAAAAAACTACTAATTTCTATCTGCTTTAATTTCTTTGTTTTCCTCCTTTTATTAAAGTCTTTTTTAATCAGAATTTTGATTTTCAGCTATGTAATTTGTCCTGGCAGTTTGTAATTCATTTGACAATGTTATCTTACTTCAAATTTTCCCCTAAAATCTCTCTCTCTCTTTTCTTAATATTTTTATCTTTGAGTTCTTATTTTACTGAATTCATTTTTTGTGTGTTTTTTAAGATTCAGAATAGAGTCACTTCTTTCTGATTCTTGAATTGCTTTCTTTCAGACTAGATTCTTCCTTTTAATCTGTTGCACTCTTTTCTCTTTGTGGGTTATTTAATTCTGCTTCAGAATTTTGTATCGCTCTTTGCTTTTTTCTCCACTGTGTATGCTTCTTTAACAAGCAGCTGTGTGCCTGTGTCCCTACTCTCTATCTATCCACATTTAATCTGTGCTCTAACTATGAGATACTTGACACCTTCTAGACCCCTTCCTAAGATACCTCACAATGATGCAATGTCA